>JAABKK020055089.1:0-38329 GCA_011634745.2 Catotricha subobsoleta
ACCGAAATATTCAATATATAGTAATGCAACTACAAATATCAAATTTATAAAAAGTAAACATTAGGGTGGTTCGTTTCCCAAAAGGTTAAATTTTTCTAGCTCACACTGAACTTTCTACGCTACGTCGTATCATTTTGGTGTACAAAAAAGAAGTGTTATCCTTGATGAAACTAAAATTTTGAGATTTTCACTTGTGTGTTTTGTTTGTCAACAACAAAATAGAGCAATAATTGAATAATTCAAAGAACATGTGATTAAAATAAAGATCTTTAGTGGGCAACATTTCTGACATATCAGTTAAAAGAAGCATATCTGTGATATGCATCTGATATTTTTCTGATATTAAGTGGATTTTTTTTGTAATATGCTAGAAATTTTTCTCGACTATTTATTTTAGATAAGATGCGATTACTACGCAATAATATGGTAGTACTTATTTCGTCAAAACTAAATACTATACGTACTTTTTATAGTAAAACATATCTATCGCACCGGGTAAAACATGGTGATAGATATAGGATTTCTACTTCCTCTTTCTGAATGGTCTGTAAACTGCAATTACCGATTTAGTGAGAAGTCCACAATTAATATCATTTTTCATAGAAATCTCCAAAATAAAATGTAAATACACCCAATGCATATGTTTAAGTTTTTTTTTCGTACATGGCCTATTTTAATCTGAATTACATGTGTAAGTATAAGTCCATTAAAAATTAACAAATTGGAGCTAAAAATGAGCGTATTGTTCACTTAGTGAACATGAATGAACAAAACGTTCATCTTCAGCTTTAATTTATTCCTTGCACACTAACGTGTAATACCAACTTTAGTTGCATTCTTTTCATTAGTCGAGTAAGTTAGGGTAATTCTTTTTTTCTCTACCACTTTAACATAATTTGGTAAGAATGAAAGCGACAACAAAATTACCCTTCCCTTCATATTTCATGGTCTATTGAAGACCATGTAAGATGCACATTTTTAACAAATTTTTAGTTCTCAGAATTATCATACTACTACTATTGCACGAAGTATCCTGAGTCCTGACAGTAGTCCTACAGTAGTATGAGAGTGGTTGTCGCAAAAATCAAATTATGGCAATGTTGAAGCAAATATATAATGATATCAGAACAATATAGTAGTAGTGATGGAAAACCTGAGAAACAAAATGGAACATATGATCTACATAATTTGATTTCTGACTCTCACTGTATACAATATTTATTTAATAGGGTGACAATTTTTCTTGAATCCTCGAATATTCAGGGTGCTTGTGTGTGATTGGGTTTCTCGGCGTGATAATACACGTTGAATTATATTTCTATTAAGAAAAAGTTTTTCGCTACTGTAAGATACTGCGTATGTCGAACGGCAAAATCATAAATTTATCATTTAATATAGACATATAGCAACTATAAATGGTGAATTGGAAATGTCATCACGACAAACCATATATTCAACAATGCGAGAAATTAATATGAAATTTCATATTTATATACATTCAGTCTGGTGGACTGAATCTCCATTAACTGAACTATATTTTTAATATAGATCTGCATAGACATGTCCATGGACAAATACCATTAGATTTTGCATGAAAGCACAATAAGGATGGAAGATACTGTGCTGTTCGCGCTCGCGAAACAGGTAAATGAACATGGCAATGTAGACTTCTGGTTTTTAGAGACTAGATTGTAGTTATTGTACTAAAACTACAAGGAATGCTCTTCAATTTTTCAAAATGTGTTTCATATCGCGTAACTACGTCATCGCTATCCAAAATACACACTCTTTACAGTCTAACGCATGCGTTGGAAGGAGAAATAATATTGAGTTTTGTTAACGATGACGTATTTAAAAATAAAGAAAAAAAAATATGCGCCAGAGCATACTTTGTAGTTATGGTACCATGGGTTGTAGTGACGGAAGAACAAATTCAGCTATAGAAAATCATGAATTTTTAATGAATAGACCCGTCGCATCCATTTATTGTGAGCTAATAGCTTGATTGCTTCTGATCAAAAAATAATTTAAGTTTTTATAAGTTACAAATATCAAAATATTTCCCATCAATTTTCGATATAAGGCCCTTATCTCACCTATGATTATATCGTGAGAATTTATGTTATTTTCAATTATACGAATTAGCATAAATTCTAAACGGCGTACAGAAAAAATACTTAAGAAATGCTCCCGCCTATTTTTGGAGATTCAATTTTCCCCCATACATATTGTACCCCTTATGAAGTTTAAAGGTAGTTTAAAAGGTAAAAATAGGTGGAGATCGCTTTTACGTATTTTTTTTTTATTATAATGATAATTATCGTCATAAGTTCTCACGATATTATCATTGAAGATAAGGGCTCAATATAAAAAAAAAATCGTAAATTGATATTTGCTATTTTTTCCCGATTGAGCTGTAATACACACAACATGTATTATTTTATTCGTGCCGAAAAACCGAATGAGCACCTCATGTAAAAAATTGTCACCCTAATATTTATAGCATTTTTGAGTATCGTTTTGTTGTCTCTCCAGAGTAAATTATTACTCCAAATATGTTGTGTACTTATACATATATATATATATTAAATATCTATTTTCATCTATTTAACTGACACCATATACTTATACAAACAACCACATAAAACATAATCACTGTAACATGATATAACATATATTTATAAATAAACCAACCTATCAGCGGTACAGCGTCAGAGGTTGTAGGCATTGATTCAGCCACAAGGTTTAAAAAAACAGTTAATGATAGTAGAATTGTCACCCCTAAAAGATAAACATATTTTTTTTTTTTTTTGGAGTGGCTTGCTCCATATATGGTTTCAAGCCACATATACGTCTCTGGAAATTTATGAAATTGATGAATTGTATTACATATATAAAAAAAAAGTGTTACCAGTAATTACCTTTCTGGAATTAAATAGTGTAAAATTATGAATGAAATAATGATAACAGAGTAAGTAGTCTTAATAAATTATATGATTACATGATACGTATCACATTTCATTTTTTTTTTTTTATGAAAAATACAATGAGAGAACTATAGTACTAAAAGTAAAATAATTGTTATAAAATTGTTACATACCTAATGTTAATTTTTCACCAGAGTCCGGTGGTAATGTGAAACCGAGAAGAGCCATTGAAGAAATTAAAACACATGGCACAATTAAGTTAAAAAAATAATATAATGTGCGCCGACGAATTTGAATTGTGAAGGTTACATCTACATATGGTTCCGGGCAACACGCATATGTTATAGTATTTTTGATTCCAGGCATTCCTGCGAAGAAATAAAAAAAAATGATATATTACAATTTCAATATAATTAGTTAACAATTTGTTACTTAACATGCTTCTAGGAAAACATAAATTAAGTATTATTAGTATGTAATATTAGCATGTAACTCTTTTTTTTATGGGAGATTTTTCATCTTCGATTTTGTTAGGTACAGAATCTTTGGCGAAAATTACAAATACTTTTTAACTTACAAGCGCAATTGGTGCACATTTAGAAGTGTGGCAGACAGAATTTTTAAAAAAATTGTTGATTATTTGTATAGTAGAGTAGTATAAAACGTTTCTTTGATTTAATGTTTCAGTAACTACCCGTTGTTTTATATATAAATTTTCAGTTGCACCACTCCTGCTCTTTTTTTTTTCTAGAAAACTGCATCAGGCATCACTGTGGTGATTCGTTTAGTGCTATGATTTATGAAAGTTGAATTTTTATTTATTCAATTTTTGTAAAATGTTTATTTTATTTTTCCAATATTATGAGATGTTTTATAACATAACTGGAACAACTTTCATTTTCCAAGCCTACTCAGTGCCGTAAAGCATATAGGCCACGCAGGCTACAGCCTAAAGCGCCAAATTTAAGGGGCACCAAAATCGATGATGACAGCGAAAAAAAAGCTTTATGTACAAGTTTTAAGCTGTTAAGGAAAGCGAAAATTATTATTTTCAGCTACGGATAAGGGCCGCAAAAATTGAAATTTTCAACTAAGGGTAAGGAGCGCGACTTTGTTTTTATATCTTAAGTAAATATATGAATAAAGCGAACAAATTACAATTCTGCCTAGAGCACCATTAAACCTTACGCCGGCACTGAGCCTACTGAGATATTTTTGACATTTAATGCTGCTAATTTTTTTTATCTATATCAATATCTCGAGACATTGTCAAGAAAAATTCTGCTTCCTGGTTAGACTATATGATATCTCTTTCTTTGCTAGCTTCTCAATTGACGGTATCACCAATTGAGCTTATTTAATTTTCGCCAATGAATCTAAAACACCTACATCTGACAAAATTGATGAAAAATATAAAAATATGGTCACCGCAATATAATTAATATAAATAGAGGATTTTAATACAAAATGTGCAAACAATATACAACACAACATATAACGTTAAATTATACAAATGATATTTTTCTGAATGTACATGCTTAAGTATAAAAAAAGTAAATAAATCAACTTACCGATTATAAACCTTATGGATTTTTTTTAAAAAAATTTTTTTGCATATGATTGTAGTTATATGTGTATTTTATATAGGTATTTTTGTTATAGGGAAAGCTCTGATGACAGTCATCAGGTATAACATAAATATTTAAGAAATTGTTAAATAAAACTACGAATACGAAACTAATCAAAGTCAGTGTATTCATTATAACTTAATAGTCACGATAGTATCAAAGAAGTGAGTACATAAAAATATATATATAAATATATATAAAATATTCAACACGTTTAACAAAATCATAAAAAATATGACCAGGGATGCACGCAATTTAATTACAATTTTAATATTTTGTAATTTTACCGAATTATTACAGTTATTCAAGTACGCGTAATTCAGTAATATGCCTCAAACATAATGTTATTTGTTTCAGCGTTGTAGCGTGACGTGACAGATTGCAGTTCAAATATCAGCTCTAAACGATAGGTTTAAGGTTAAAATAATCTAATTCTAAAGACGCAAACTTTTCTTCATACATCATTACCGACCCCCCTGAAGTCAAAAAAAAAAAATAAAAAAAAAATAAGGTTTATCATAAGACACTTTAAACTTAGACCTTTCGTTTGGCTGATATTTTAATTGGAATCTGTATCGCGTAGCACTGCAACGTTTATCTATTGACACAATTCTATTTATCTAATATATATTGGCAAGAAATTTCATTTAATTACAAATTATATTTACTAGTACGATTTTGTACATGGTAAGTAATACCAATCATAAATTAATTTTCGCCTGTAACTTGGTCATCTCTGGTCATGATCACATAATTTTAAATCATATTTTAATTGAATAATTTTAAAATTTTAGAACATTAACACTTTTAAGTATAGTCCTTGATCTATTGGACATTAGATAGATCTATTTTATATATAATTTATCGAACAATTTTTTTTTTTAAATATAAACTGAATATGAAATTTAAATGTTTTTATTGTATGATATTTATATGGGAAATGAAGTTAACTAGTACTGAAAATGTTGCTACTAATTTATCAAAGCCAACTCCTACATGAATAACAAAAACCAATATTTCAAAAAATAAGCAAAAACTTGAAATGCAGACAAAAATATAATTAACTAAATAAATGTTTTCGGAAACTGCGAGTAATTATTATTTGTGTTATCGGTAGAAATATATTTTTACATATTGATTTTATATTTCCAATAAAATCTACATGAAATTAGAAAAAATATATTTTCATGGATTAATTTTGAAAAAAATAAATACATCAGAATACATTTTTACGTAGGATAATACTCTACGCACAAAATGTTTCTTGTTTTTTTGCATATTCAAATTAATTTTCAAAATATTACACGACATTTTTAAAAGTCAATTCAATTTCTTGTAGATTTAATTCAAAATATAAAATTATACAAGGTAAAAAAATAAAACTTTCCAGTCTGAATATTATAAATTATAAATAAAAGAAATAATTTTGTTTCTGATCCGAGAAATTATAAAAAAATATTCTCTTATTTTATATTTTGAAATTTATATATTCATTGTATTGTATTATGTTCATTGTTCAAGCAGTTGTGACATTGACAAAATATTAGTGAATATAGCAACTGGATTATTATATATTATATAGTACATTTGTAAAAATGCAGAAAAAGTAAATTGACTTACAAAATAAATAAAAATAAAAATATTTAAAGCAAAATATTAAACGACAATTTAATTTTTTTTTTTTTACTTACAGTTTTGCACCCACAAACCGAGTATCGTCGCAAAAAGCCTTAACTGATTTTGATATTAATTAAGCCAACTGCTGCTGACAGCAATTATTATAATTACTGAGTTCATTTTACATATATGTGTGGTAGGGCTTTATTGAAATTATTCGTAAGCAAAATTATTTCATCAAAGTGGCGAATAATTAATAATCGCTCATCAGTTGCCAATAGAGATACATTCAATATCGTATTTTTATTATTATCTCTGTTTCAAATGACATATGCGTGTGGGTGGTGATATATTTTTTTTATTGAGTTGTCTATTTCTGTATATTATTTAGTTAATTCATTTGATGTGTTTATTTTTATAAAATCAAAAACATTTTTTTAAATGAGCCGATATTTTATAGACATTTAATAAATTCACATCAAACATTTTTTTTGTTTTCTTTTTGTTTTTTACATTCGAAAATAAAAACATAGAAATATCGTTATTGAATCACAAAAACCGAATCTATTTCGTTTGATTAGTAATTACGAGCGAGCAACTAAACTTAAAGTACAATAATATTACAATTGTAAATGGTTTATGAAAGCAATACAAAAAATTTCTTTTGCTATTCATTGATTCATTTTAATTTAAGCAATAAAACAATATAACTATAAATAATATGAATTCGTAGTGTGATTTTTTATTAAATTTTATATTATATTACTTTTAATTAGGTGGAATTTATTTAATGGAATCTCTAATACATTTCTGCAGGCTAATTCCCTAACGTTCTAAAATAATGATAAAAAATTCTAATCGCAATAATTTCTAACGGTTGATAGTATACTTAAAAAATATATGTAAAGGCAACCTCTACTTATATTTGAAGCGAAACTTTTTCTTATAGAAATCGTATAATGTACGTTTGGAAATTATTGCAATTAGAAATTTTTATAATTTATCTTATATCGTTAGGGAATTAGCCTGTTGATCACATTTCAAATTTATCATATATGCTATTCTTACGTGTGTGAGTCTGGAAAACTAGACAGATTAGATAAGATTTATAAAATCGATGATACATATGTTTAAGTTGTGTAAAATATAATTATAATAAAGTTTTAGGATATACTTAGTGCAGTCAGCAAATTTTTCTTTCAAACGTACGATAAATATTAGGGTGTTTGAAAAAAAAAAGATTTCTTCCAAATTTTGGTTCCCCCTTCTTATCTGGTGGCAAATATAGGATAAAAACAATCCAATCGAAATGCGGAGTGGAGTGGACTCCCGATCAACCACTCGATATCGACCTTTAACGAACGGTTAGGACCTTAACGAAATCTTTAAAGATCTATAGATCTTTAGGTTGATTGGGATGGACCCCAAATTTGTTTTTACCCTATTGAGTTTTTTTTTTTAAACTGTTGGTATTTTGGTTTATTGGTATAAGATCTTTAGTGGTTAATCTATATTATTATTTTTTGCAATGCAAATTTTATTTAAAGAATGCGCAGTAAGCTCGCTCATTATTAACTTCCGTATTTGTCCACCGATTGTTTGAAACAATGTATTAGTGTATTCGTTAAATAATTCTGCATCAAATTAACCGAAATCCCAACCATTTAAAAAACCTTAATGGGTTAGAAGAAAATTTCTCCTCCCAAAAACATGTAGAACTTTTAAATAGGTAGAAGTCAAAATTCAACCAAATAAACTTTAGATTTCGTTTCGAATATTTTTATTTTATATAAATGCTACTAGAGATGAGGGAGGGAGAAAACAAATTTTCGTTTTTTTTCTTCTTGTAAACACCCTAATACTTAAATATACGTTAAGTTAAAAGAAAAGTATGTAATAAATACAAAAAAAAAAATATTTATGAAAGATTTTCCAGTTTTATATCATACACGATTTATAAACCTCTACTTTAATCGCGTACAAATTCATCGGTTAATAAATTCAAAGAATTATAAATATTTCTCACTGGGTATATAGCATTCGTCACGAATAAAAAAAATATTTTATTAAATTTTATTTTATTTATTTTCTTTTTTATTTTCATGCATATTTATAATTTTAATTAATTGATTAATTATTTATTTATATTTTTTTTTAATTTACTTATATAATTAATATTATTTTTATTAATCTAAATATATAAATTTATTCTATTTAATATTAATTCTACATTTAATACTTTTTTTAAAAAAAAAGTAAATTTACTAACGAATTCATATTTGTAAAACAACAAACCATTCTGTAATATAAAATCTTGTTTTCAGATGTATTCTGATAATGAGTTAATGAAAATATTTTTTTCGAAATATCAAAATAAGAAATAAATTGAAAATTCCAACAATCCCGTTTATAAATAAATGTCTTTGAACTAAAAATCACCGTTTTACTTTCTCGTCTTATGAATCATGTGCGCAGTGTTCGCAAAAATGATTTTTGTTCAAACATCGCTGATGATTAGATTCTTTCATATAACCAAAATTTGATTTGAAATGAGTTGGAAATTATTGAAACTACTGAAAACCAAGATGACTTTGAGTTTAAATAATAAATATTTGCGTAAAATAGATAACGAGAAATAGACATTTGTAAGTGTGGAGTTATTTGTGTAACTGCGTAATCACCATTTTTATTTTTTACTGAAAAACTAGTTTTCAGCTATTTGCAATTAATACTAAAGATATATTTGAAAAATATCTAATGGCATAAGTCCTTTGGACAAAATGATCTTTACGAACACTGATTATGTGGAGTTTTTTTTTAAAACATTTCTGTGACAAACTTTTCACCGAAAATATTATTTATTTGTGTACTCCTATTTCAGGACATCAATTTTCGGAAGCAATTTGTTTTTTAAATAAAGTCCTTTAACATGAATGAGTGGTAGTAACACATTTTTGGAAAATTTACGTTGCATTATACCTACCTTCCTTCTTCGTTTTTGTTTTTGTTTTTTTCTTTTAATTTATTTTATTTAACTTCGAAGGTATTGAAATTGACTTTTCTTCATACACATCAATTTCTTTTGATTTTATATACAATAGTCTGGGTAGATTTTTTTTTTTATTTTTAAATTGTTCGGGTGCGGAATAGCCTTTTAGCATTTCCATATTCTAGAATTGAAGTTCGTTTGTCAACATTTTAATATTTAGTTCTACGCCCATCCTATTTTTGGTGAAAAGCGGGATAGGTATTGTCCATAAATAATTTTTCCAGTGAATTCTAAAACCTTATATCGAGATCAATCGGGCGAAAATGACCAAAGTAATGTTTATACAATTTATTTTGAAAATAGCATGAAAATAAGGTTGCAGACTTTTAATGAACTAAGTGTATCGGTAATCTTCAAGCGATCGATCTTGATGATGTGTATTGAATGGAAAGTCACAGAATTCGTTATATATATGAACAAAACCCCTCCCAATTTTTTCCATTAAGCTCAAACACTTAGTTTCAAAATAGCCGAAGAGAGCATGCGGACGAAGACCAACGTATATTAAAAGATTTGTCAAACATATTCCAGTTCTCGGATGGAGATGCCAAAACGCTACTACTGATTATACGCATCCCGGAATGTATATATTTATATATATATATATGGCTCAGACTAATATACAACAACTACTTTTCTTTCAAATTTACCACGAATATTGTTATTTGATCACACAAATTAACTTAAAATATTGTAAAACAGAACAAACAAAAAAGAAAAAAAAAACATTAAAGGGTGGTTCAAAAAAAAAAATATTTTTTTTTTTTTGGGGGCAAAATATGAAGAGAGGCACATCCTCTCAATAAACATGAGCTCACTAAATATATTAAATTTTGTGATTGATGCTATTACTGTGTACATATATTATACGAATACATTTTTGTTGTGATTCAACAAAATTGCATTTGTATAAATGTCCACGAAGCATTTGAAAATTTAGCCTACCTGTTACAACCAAACAAAACTTAAAAATAATTTTGCCTTTTAAGCTAATACGTTTTTCCGTATTATTATTATTATTGTTATTATTATTGTTGTTATTATTATTATTATTTTAAATACAATTTAAACATAAACAATAAAATGCCAATCATTTTTCTTATATCTTTTAACTAAAGAAAAATATAACAGCTATTTGAAGTTATATATCTATTAAGCACATATTTTTTCAGAGGGTATAAACATTGATTAGTATATTACATAGCATAACCAATAACCATACACATTTTATATACGAAAAGAATTATTTTTCAGAGTTTTCGATTTATATTTCATTTATTTACCTATGAGGAACCATTCTCCATTCGTAATAAAATCTGTAAGGTCACCGCCTTCCTCAGATTTTAACACCAAATCAAGCTACAAAAATGTACAAATGTAAAGAAAACGATTTGTATTAGTACTGAAATTATATTATAACCTAAATAATAATTTTTGTAAATGGTGGAATAATTAATTGAAAAATTAAATTTTGAAAATTAAAAAGCCAATTCTATGAATAATAAATATTGAAAAACTAATCAAAGAAAATAGTAAATAAATAACAAAATTAAACGTATGATTGATTAAGTATACAGTTTTTATTTGCTTTAAAATGTAGTACTTTCATTATCGGACTTTATAAAAAAGGAAAGTCAAAACTTTTATTATTTACTTTTTCATATAAGTGTACGTCAGAAAATTAGATTTCGTTGCTACTCGAAGAAAATGTAATTAAAAATAAAATGAAAAAGAAACACATCTACACAGTTCTTTTTATTTATTTATTTATTTATTTATTTTTTTTATTTTTTTTATTTGCCATCAAGTAAGTACTTTGGCCTTTATTTTTAATTTTAATAAAATATCAGGTTACAAGACCAATCAAAGTTTTAACAGAATTTCTACACCTCATTCTACACTACTTGAAAAGTCATTAATTCTTTAAAAAAGTCTTTATTTTTTTTCTTTGCCCTTGAATTTTTTCTTTTATGCGCATTTTGTTCTGTCGCTATATGATATTTAAGTTAGAAACAAAATTTACAATTACAACACATTAAAAACATCAATTTTTTATTTGATTCGATGGTTCTTTTTTACTAAAATATATATATATATGTTTCAAAGAGTTTTATACGTTATTAAGAAGCACTATTTAGGAAGACATGATTTAAATTCAAATACATATTACCATTTTCACAACTACAGAACTTTACGAAGAACCTTTCGGCACGTTAAATGTACTTGGTACTTCTATAACGGCCACTGTTTACGATATGTTACGATCGTAGCTTCGTAAACGATAATCATTGTAGAAGTACCTTATAATCAATAGGGGAAATGCAACTAAAAAAAAGAAAATCGATCCACCCAATATGTTATAGACTATAATATCGTTAGTATAGATTTCATAAGTTATTGTCCATCTAAATCTGATATATCCACTATATAGTTGGATAAAAAAAGTAATGGATAAAAGTTTTGACTTGAAGATAAAAGTCCATTTGTATATTGTGTATCTACACGTGTATAGCCACTTATTTGAAAGATTAGCAAAAACTTTAAATGTATTTATTAATGTAGAACTAAGTACTACTACATTATTATATATTGTATACCGAATAAATATTTACTTATGCGAAACTCAAAAAAATTATTTTCATTATTGATTAAATGCTATAATTATTATTAATTTGATAGCTATTTCTATTTAAAATGATTACATTATATTTTACTATTAATTATGTTATGGATGCGGCATATAATCGTAATGAATTAAAAAAAATATTTAGTATAAAAATTTTGCTTTTTAATTTTTAAAAATAATCTATGTCAATTATTTATATATGTATAATAAGAGATGCATGATGATGAACGATGATATTTAACCCAGACGTAGGCAGCTCGAAGGTATCAAAACCACACAATCACGAGTAAAACTTTGAGAGCAAAAATAATCCAATTGGACAAATGCTGAGATCATTTTCAAATTTATCATAATTGATATTACGATTTTGTTCTATAGATGTCTACTTGTGGTGATTGTTTTAAACCTTTTGTATTTGGATTACATTTGTAGTCATGTTATTGGAAATACTTAAGAGCTACTCAAAAAGAAATTGAATTTATTTAAATCTTAAACATAACGATTTTCGTTTCAAATTAAGGAATGGTAGTTATTCATAATCAGAAGGGAACTGGCAATATGGCAGATCATGCAATACGACGATATAACCAACTACCTACTAATATAAAATTAAATAAATATGTATATAATAGAAAAAAATGTATAAAATAATCAGTCGGTATCATCGGAAAATTGACCGAAGTTTACACGGCCGGACTATAATGAAGCCAATCCGCCTCTAATTAAAGTACAAATATAAAATTAATAATTTTTTGTACGGAACCATTTGCATAATGAAACATTAATTATCATTGCCCATAAATGCAAATGTAAAAACCAAATACATTTTTATTAATTTGCATATTTGCAAAAGTGCAAGGAAAGCTATTTAGCAACTACAAAAAGAGGTATTGAAAGATTTTACTTTTTGTTTTTCATTAAATTAAAGGTTTAGATTTGTTTAGCGTTAATTCAAAAAACCAAAAACAAATATATAAAATAATTACAAAAAAGGGTTAAATATCAACAACAAAAAATAAATAAATATATATTTATATAATATATATATAATAATAACAGCTGCAACGACGAAATTTCAAGAACGTGTGCTACGATTTGTGACATATATATTCTACTCAGGATATTTCAAATACAGTAATTTAAATTTAAAATTGATTTGTTTGTTGTTTTTTTTTTTTTTTGTTTAACCTTCTTACATACTAGTTTTATAAAATATATTTAATAATATGATCATCACGAAGCGTTTTATAAAAATATATCTGTGGTGTTTTGTGGCTCCATGCAAAATAGGGCATTAAGATGATTTTACAATTAATTTATCATTTCCTTCGTATTATGTATAAGTTATATATTGTATAGGCATCACACATGGTTCCACACCTCGTTTATTGATTATCTTTATGAACAAGCTGCAACTGCGAGACTTAAACAAATTTGTTCGGAATGCGACGTGGTTTTTTTTTTCTTTTTTTTTTAAATAACAATATTTATGAATAGATAATTGATCTGGTTTATTTTTAAGTTATTAATTCCAATAGATATACCAATAAAGAATAACAAATCGAGAAAATCACAAGAGAATATAAAGCAAACTAACACATATAGTGTAAGTGAAATGCAACTACGAAATTCCCATCGTGCATATATGATCAATTATTTATAATTTTATATATAGGACACAAATTATTATAATGTTATTTTGGAATATCACTGATATATTAAAAATGTAAAGAACATTAATGAAAAAAAAATGGAGCAAGTCGCACTGGTAGCTGCTTGTTATAAAGTTATAAATGGCCATCGTATACGACGTTACGTCGTATGCGATGGTCAATGTCATTGTAGGCAGTACCTTTAAAGGTACTTTTACAATGACTATTGTCTACATCGTTACGTTATAGTAACGATGTATGGTATTGCTCTTCTAGCGACATTGGCAGTAGAGCAATACCATATAACGTTACGATTGTAACGTCGTAAACGATGATCATTGTGGAAGTACCTTAAGGCTCAAACATTTGTATTGAAGAAATTCATGTTTTCAATTTTCTTTTTAAATATAGAATTCTCTAATAATGTTATTGACATGGCTATGCAAATCTCAAATAAAATGAAACTTGCGAATTGCTGAATACTATTTTATTTATTAGTCTTATTTCGCCGAATATAAATGAACCATTTTACTTTGTGTACTTATGCGCAATATTTTTAAATGTTATATAACCGAAAGTAAATACTTGATTTACGCTTTCACTTATATTGAACTACAAAGATAAAACAGAATGGGCCAATAAAAAGAGAACTTCCTAAAATTTCATAGAAATTTCCCATAAACAACCCGTGTAAAAACATTGATTCTGGTTATAATTTTGTCGACTTAAATTTGTAATCCAGTATACAAAACATTTTTTTTTTTCGTACCTGATTGCCATCATATGTCCAACTACCGAACTTCATTTCACAATGTTGATCATCGAATGGGAACCACGTGATGTCTATCTTGCATGTGCTCTTGAAGATGCCAGGGGGCACGTACAGACAACTGCCGTTATGCTTGACCACTATATTTGTATGGTATGTGCCTTGTTTTGCAACAATTTGATTACATTAATTACTAGTTTATTATTATCATATGTACAAATTTATTATCAAATTTAATTTATAAGTACCGTCAAAGCCTTCGTCAGCACTATAAAAAAAAAATCATAAAAATCATCATTATGAATTGGTCAAAATAATGTTGAAAGAAATTTTTATAATATTTTTTTGTTTTTTAAATTTTTTTTAAATTATTTGTAGATCATTACATTTTATTTAAATGGTCAATTAGATTTATATTATTTATTTATTTTTATTTAAATTATTTTAATGTTTGATAGACAATTTTTAATTTTAATTAGATGTTTATTAAATTGTTTTTTTATTGAAAAATTATTAATGCCTATGGCATAAGTACCCTTAAGACTTTCATAAGTAAAAGTATTATTATCGTTATTACTATTTATTATAATTTATATATTTATTATATTATAGATTTTAATTATTATTATTATTATTTTTATTATTATTATTATTATTATTATTATTTTTATTCTCATTATTATTTCTATTATCTTTATTATTTTTAATATTTTTATTATTTTTATTACTAAAATTAATAGAATTAGTAAATAATAAAAAAATAAAAACATTTTTAAATCTTTCTCCTAGGTTTTTTGGAAAATAAACTATTTTCATGCGCGTTTTCTAAGATAAATATTGCACAAATTCTTTTGTACAATACATCAATTTGAAAAAGAATGATAATTATATCTACCTAAGGCTGCACTGTTTCTAGACTATATTACGTAATTTTCCCAAAAATAGAGCTATCTAATATCTCCGCCAATATCAATGTTTTGATATTTTTGATCTGCTATCACAACACTCCAGTTACTCCTCCTTAATTTGGGAGTAAGTGGGGGGGTTGCAGGACAAGTCAAAAGTATTGTGACATTGATATTATAATATTCTATTAATTAAAGTAAAAAGATTTGGGTACGGGACCCTAATTCCACTTTATCATTTTTTCGTTTTCTAAATTTTTAACTGAAACCAAAGAAAATTTCAGTTTTTATCTATTTTTATATTAAATTATTTTTGTTATTTCTTGTTGTAACAGAAAAACTGTAAGAGAAAGTAAACTTTGTTCTATGCCTATTGATTTAAGTGTATAATTAAACTTAATTTTCTTAAGTTTTTATTTACAGCAATAATAATAAATATAAAAAGAAAATAATATAAAATAAAATATTGGCAAGCTGCCGTCAAATTTTTTCCAGCCTGTCAAACAAGAATTATTGTCAAGCAGGCTTCATTCACATTTTCCTCAGTCTTTCTTAAATGGGGGTGACCAGATGTGGCCTTACCACATCGATGGGTTGCCCTTTTTATTCTTCTTTAAACTCTATAAACTAATCCAATGTAGAGCCTGATAAAGACACCATCAAACAGTTATTTCAAAATAGAATAATGACAAGCTGGCGACATACTTTCCCCAGCCTAATCACAATTTTTTCCTAAATGGTGCAGGTCACCAGCACCACAGCACCGGATACCCACTCCTTACTCTATAACCTTTTTATTATACCAATTCTAATCCTAACAGCATTGTCGAGCTGGTGTCACAGTAAAGATATTTTCCTTCTTAAGATTGGTGCACTCAATCAACTCAATAAGAATTGAATATTAACATTTCTTCGGCTTAACTTCAAACAAGTTAACTCACATTTCAGTTAATTTACAATAAACGAACTTTGTTGTTTAGGTCGTTTATTGCAAGCCAACTCGAATGTATTTTTATTCATACCAAACATGAAAATTAATTCCATGCATATAAATTGTGTTTCATATTTGTTTTATTCCTTAAATATTCTACTCAAAAATGAAATGAAGCATTCAGCTTATAAATTTTAAGAAAGTATAGTTCTACTTTAAATGTGTTCTTTCATTTCCTAAAAATATAAAATTTCATTATGGAAAATTGGAGCACTCGAATATACAATTTTTCTGCTACTATTGTTATACAATTCCCTCTAATATTCATTTTTTTCTCGTTTAATTTGGAAATGAAATACGCAGTAATCGTAGAGCATTCCATCTTTAATACTAAATAACAATATGTAAATGAATACATTCCTGAATTTGCAACTTGCTATTTCTTTCTATTTCCTAAAATTATAGATGAAATGCGTAAATACAAAAGTATACTTTCTAAAGTAAACCCTATAAGCATACCCAATAAGCAAAATTGGAATGATTCTAATTTGGTTCCAAATCTATTCCTATTATAGAATGGGAATGCTAATGGCATTGTAATAGATTGTTTAAAATGGAATTCCATTGATTAAGAATTCCATATCGGTATTCCAAAAACGGAATGTGATTAGAATGGCTTTGAAAAGTATTCTAAAACCATCCCCTGGCATTCCCTTAGTGAACTATAATTATATGTTTTTTTTTTTGGAATGCCGATTGAATTCCAAACAAGGAGCGTAATGAGGTATTTTACTTTTTCTAACACTCACTTTTCTTGTATTCAAAATATTCTAGTAGCAAATACAAACAATTCTATCTAGTTAATTTTATTAATTACACTTAATTACTCATTGAAATTAAGTTTTTAAAACACCTTCGGCAAAGAACGAAGTTTTGGTAGAAAATTTTCCCTTCGCGTTTGGTAGAAAATATCCCTTCTCTCACCATACGAACAACCATTTTTTTGACATTTGCGTGAAATCCGAAATAAAACGATACATTTTTTAAATCAAAATTTCTTAGTGAAATATAAGTGCATCTGATCAAAAAATTAATATTCAATTGATTGATAAAGTTTGTATTTTATATGTTATAAAAAGAACATCGATTATTTAGAGTGAAATACCTCATTGGGATATATTTTTTTAGTTTAATAAGTAATTCAAAAGCATTCTATTAGCATTCCTTTTGTGGATTCCAATTAATTATATGTTTTTTTTTTTGCATCCAATCCCAATGGCATCCAATTGGATTATCATTATTAGAATTCGAAAAATTTTCATTTTTAGAAAATGCATATATTTAATGACTTTCTCCCAATTATCATTCAAATAAATATTGAAAAATGTTCAGATAAGTAAATTATGAAAAAATATACGAGACAAAAAAAATGCAAAAATTCGGAATTTTGGAAAAAAACACAATTTTTTTTAATTAAGCAATATTTTGGAGGCACCAAAAAATCGAAATGAAAAAAGAATCAAACTTCAATGGAGTACCTGAGAATTGGCAAATATGTTCTGCAGGCATTCCAAAAGTGTTCTAAAGGCGTTCTAAAACCATTCTTAACCCATTCTTCGTTTATTTGAATTTCAAATCCAAAGGAATGTTAATAGAATACCAATAAAATGAGCAATGCTTATTGGGACAACAGTCTCAAAATAGTCTAGATCCCGTTTATATCGCGCCAAATGTCCCTTTTATATACGGTCTATAGAGTTTACTCTATATACCGTTTAATGACAGTTTATAGACGGTTTTTGTTCTATAAGCCGTGCATTGCATGGACTTTAGACTGTATGTGTAAGTGTATGTAGATGTTTTATTAGATCTTTTTGAGACTGTAGTCTAAAAATGCTTATAGGGAAACATTGGAGGAAGTGTATTCGTTCTAAAGTATACTATTTTTCCAAATAAACTTTATACTTCACAAAGTATACTAATAAACAGTATATATCGTAAAGTATATCAAATATACCATCGGAAGTAAATTTTTTAAATGAGTATACCCAACAAGGAATGTGAGTTCCAATGTTTCACTTACATCAATACTACTCTGAAGTATTTATAAAATAGCATAAAGTAAAGTCATGTGAAGTAAATTGTTACCCTAGAACGTTGAAAAACAGTAAAAGATTTTTTTTTTTAAATATAGTTTCGTTATAATAACAATTTTAAAATGCGAAACGTTTGAAAAATATTATATAGGAATACCTCAGGTAAAAATGATTTTACGGGTTCCCAGGCATTTCTGACGAAAGGCATGATGTTTACCTTTTCGCAGGAATACATCAGGCATTCTCAACGATAGGTAAAATTATTCTTTCCCTCCTGGGGTATTTATAAGTACTCAAATCGCTCAAAGAACGTATCTTTAATTAACAATAAAATAATCGCTAAATCCACTTTAGTTATTTGATAATACCTCACTCATCTGTTTCCTTTTTCTTTTCAGAAAACTTGGTATAATGTAGTACGAAATAAATATTGCAATAAATGTGTAATAAACAGTTGCAATATTTTTCTAAATTTGACAAATACACATAAACATTGATAAACTGGAAATACATTTACATTGAAACTGTACCTTTATAAAAAGTTAAACTATAATAACAATGGTAATAGTAAGACCCCATTCAATAAGAGTCTTCTAGCAACAATTAAGAGTAAGTTTAGGATATATTATGTGACAAAGAACAGAGAACTTTGACATAAAATTTACTCTAAACTTACTATAAAGTAACTCTGAATCGTTGCTCGAAGTCGCCCAATCTAGTATTCTAAACAAGATGTTAGCATCTTACAAGTACTTATCAATAAACACTCATTTTTTGGTTAAATTCAATCGAGATTAGCAGATACTTTTAATACTAAAATATGAAAAAATCATTTCTAATCAAATATTGTATTTGTATTATGCAACTAATACCATATTTACCATAAAAAATAAAAATAAAAATTTTGCGTAACACAACGGCCGGTAAGGATCAACAAGTGTGACCCACGAATCTCGGACAACCCGCAAAGCTTTTCAATTCGGTTAAATTTGATTATACCTCGAGTTTCATACCTCAGATTTCATTCACTATTTAGTAGGGTTTCATGAAACTCGAGGTATAATCCAGTTTAACTGAGTTGAGATTTATTAAAAGCTTGGATTATAGGAGATTTGTGAGTAACACTTGTTGATACTAATCGCCCTAAGTAACAACGGCAAGATTATATAACCCGTAAGTGCCGTAAAGTGCTTAAATTGCACAATATACTTCATCAATATATGGATAATTCTACACAAAATAAATGTGCTTATTGAATATGAGTATTTCTTGAATCTTGTTTTGAACACTGGATTGAATGGAATCGATCAGTATATAATATCCAATTAGATGAATTAATTTAGTTTTTTTTTGTTAAATTACTGATATATCAAAGAAATTTGGATATTTTCATAATTACTTGATTGTATACAATTAAAAAAATTTGATAATATTAGTCAAAATAAGTTAATTGCTTCTTAGAATAAATATACATCGAGTTCTATTTACATTACGATATGTTACGACTGACAAATTATTACCGCCAACTTTTAATTATCACAGAATTTTAATAACTTATTTTAAAACTAAGACACACTAGAATATATATTGACATTTAAATAACTAGATTCTAGGCATTTATATAAAATATATATGAATAATTTATAGTTTTAAACTAAAAATTATTTTCATATTTAATGAAGTTAAAAGTTTCCAATTAAAGCACATATAAAGCTAAATTATTTTAAAGCGTTTTAATCATTTTTTGTTTAATTGAATTATTTATTTTTTAATTTTATTTATGTTATATTCTCTGGCATATAAAATTTAAACATCAACAAAAAAAAACTAATGAAATAAAAAATTATAAATAAAAACCAATATATTTTAAAAATAAAATAAAAAAACAAGAAGCTCTTATTTTGATATTATTTATCGTTAGATAATTCGTATATTTGATTCTACATATTAAGAATTGATGAAAAATAATTTCTAATTTCACCTGATTGGTATATCAATTACCTCTCAGGTAATGTAAGAAAATTAAATTATTTAGTATAATTAGTAATTCGGAAATATTATCTTAGCTCACTGCTGATTTCACTTTAATTTATTTAGTCTGAACTTTCTATGCCAAATCGAAGTTATTTTATAAACTATTGGTCAGATCATTTTGGTGTATACAAAGAAGAACGGTTTATTTGGCTTAATAAGTCTAACAATATATAGCTGAAAATGCAGTTTTAATAGATTCCATTTCTTTTAGCTTATGACATATTTCGGTTTAAGCATGTAATTTCATTCGCTATTATACGCTTAAGCTGAAATATCTCATAAACTAAAAAAGATTGATTAACATTTTATTCACCTCTTATACACCAAAATTATCTGAACAATATTTTTTTTAAATATCTTAGCTCAAGCGTACAACGTTCAGACTGTATATAAGCCAGTGTGATTAATAAGATAGAGATAAAAACTCTATAAAAATGGATTGTTCAATGCTTATGGTATGGTATGCTAGAAGCTCAAATTAAAATCGCAATTAAAAATTTAAAGTAATATGTATAATAAAATAAAAATTTAACAGATTATATAATCAAATAAAAATTGACGAATAATAACCAAATTAAGAGCTTTCTCATTAAATTGTTCGATAAATATGTATATTAGAATTCTGCTGAATTCATAATTATATAAGTATTATGAAATTCCAAAATATGTATTAGCAGAAAAGAAATTATTTATGATAATGTTTAATTTATTGAAATATTCAATATTCAAAATAATAATAATGTTGACAAATAACAAATGAATGAAAAAATAATAATTTATTTTAAATAAAATATACAACACATCAATAATTCAGAGTATATAACGGTATTTTTTTTTTTTTGTTTTGCATAATTTATTTCATATTTTTATTTTAAAATTTTGTTTATTTTAAGTTTTATGGTTAAAGCGATCCGTGCACTAAACTTTTTTTGTTTATTTATTTTATATTTTAATTGAATTTTTTGTATTACTGTTATTATTGTTTTATAAACTGATATATTCTTTACTCCTCAGTCCTTAACAACTATTTTAAATTGAATGGGATTTGATTTAGCTTTGGGCATTAGGCTTTGTTTTGTTTTTTTGTTATTTTTTTTTTTTTTTGATCAATCGTTGAAGCGAAATATTATGTTCAATGGCTTTGTAATCAAATTATATTGAAAACAATTAATTAAATGTTCATATCTAATATTTCGTAAAACGATAGAATATTTGCGTATTATTTAAATATCTGTGGACCCACATAACGGAAGCTGACTTTACTATGTACCCCTCTAGACCACAATCTTTTTATATTTTCGCATTCGCTTATTGCAATTGGCTATTTGACGTGTAACAAAAGATATGCGCTTGTTGGGTGGTACAAAAATATGTTATAGAACCTGAGAAGCTATTAATACTGTATCTCTTGTATTTTATTGCATTCATAATTTATTTTTTTGGTTTAACAATAACATTATTTATTCACAATAAATAAATATAAATACAAAAAGATAATATCTATAATATATAAAAAAAAAAAAAAATTAAAAAAAGAAGAAAATGTTGATCTAATACATCCGATATACGACAATTATTACTTACAACATACACTCAAATAGACACGTCCAAATAGAAAATTTATATGCATATGGCGCGAAAATTTCACAAACACATTTAAGTTGACATTTCCTCTTTTACATTCATTCCAATCATTTAATTATCGAGTGTATCTAATATACATTAATCATATAATATAATTTAACTATTTACTATACATAATACATATATATATATAAGACATTTGGTTATAAATACATATATGCACAATTGCGAAATATTTAAAAAAAAAAGCACGATTTTTTAAATTAAATAATAATGCTACCATTTTGATATGTTAAGCATTTCAAAATATGTAAGTATTACAAAAAAAAAAAAAATGCAATCATATACTTTAAAGACTTTAATAAAACTAATAAAAATTTACCAACAATACGATTTAAAAGTATGTCAACCTTTCAAAATTTTAAATACAAATAAATATAAATTTTGAACACTAAAAATATTACTTAATATAATTAGTTGCGCTAAAGCAAGTTATTATAGTTAAATTCACATACACTCTACGAAGCAATCGAAAATATTTTTGTTTTGATGTATATCGGCCGATTTAAAACCTATATACATACCATACATCCACTTGTATAGATTAGGTCGCATTTTGTATGCAAAACATTTTTTATTTCTTGAACATATACTCTCTCAAAATCATTTATCTGTTGTATAATGAAGGCAGACAAATTTTTCCTTTCCCTTGAACTCATCAGCATCAAATTCTGGCTACCTTCATTTAAAATCAAATAAAAGATTTTGAGAGGATGCACGTTCAAAATGAAAAAAAAAAGGTTGAAAGTTCGGTTATCTAATAATGTAAATATAACAGATATTTATTGAAAAGTCGACTGAACTTAACTCTCAACTACAGTAAATATTAATTTAGCAATAGCTTATTTGTTTCTATAGATACATTTTTCGTAACTATAGACAGTTTAAGTATATATTTTATATATAAATGAAAATGAAAGAATAGAATTTAAAACCAATATGAGGTTTGTAGTAGTGTATTTGTGCAAAGTAATTTTTATTATTTATTATAAATAATTTTATTAAGCTATTATTTTTGCCACAGTATACACTTTTGATTTTGTTTATAGAACTTAATTAAAGTAATGATTTTTCTCTGTCGCGGTATTAGTTATTAGTTATACACAGCAGTGAAGTATCTTTGCGAAACCATCTAATAACATGTTACCATAGATTAACTATAAGTAGCTCGGCCACATCAAAATTATCTATCACATTATTAATGCCGAGAAAATTGAAATTATGAATATTTCACAATGTGTCTTGCAAATTATCATTATGGTTATTGGTATTCATGTTTGGTTAAACACTTCTACACAAAAGGTCGTACAGTTTAACTGATTCGCACTCATTTTTGATGGTACAAAATTCGTCCAGTAAAACCGTCCCACCTACTATCTATTTAGAAGTTATTAATCAACAATGGACACAGTTACCCTCAATAATATAATGATAATTTGAAGGAGGTATTAATTATAATAACAATTTTACAAATATAATGATAAATTATAAAAAAAAAGAAGTTGTTCATCGGTCAATTATAATAATGAAAATATTACAATTATAATTGACCGATAGACATTTTTCTATATTAAACACCCATTCCTGACGACAATATATTATTCAATGATTTATTACAATATTGCAAATATTGTATAAGTAATATGTATAATAAAAATATAGTTATCATCAATATTAATATCTATATAATAAGAAATAAAGCTGATACGCCTTAAACTAAATCATGCTTCAAAGTGTACAAAATATATGAACTATACATACATAAGTAATTATATGATAAAAGTATAATATATATGAATTTAGTTTTTATTTAATAATTGTAGGTAAAACGCTGCGCACGTTATTATAAAAAATGTGCTAATTAATTTACCAGACACTATTTTAATTCGTATTTATTCATATATTTCACGATGTACGAACAATATAGGTTTCTTCTGAAAATATTGTTATTATGTGACGAAAGTATACTTATTCGTTTTTATTTGAAGTACGTACGACGGCGATGTGATGAAAAATCATGATTCAAAATTGGGCAATTGAACATGAATCGTATATATCAGTACTCTAATACAACTTTATTTTAAATTTAGACTAAGCTGAGCATTTTACGAAGCAAAGAAATTGAATACGTTCTTTAACAACAGAGTTCTAACAGTGAACAAAAAAAAAAAAAACCTGATCCAACAAATTTTCCACCAACGGTAGAAAATTATTTCAAATATTATATAGATTACGAACACAATTAGTTGGAAATGCAAAGGGAACTAGAATTAATTGAGAACACTTGTAAACAAAAAAAAATAGTAAGGAATAGCCCTCTCCTCCTCCCTCGCAGGATTATTTACTAAACATTTTCGATTTTTTTTTTTTTTACTGTGCAAGAACAATAAATAAACTATTCAAATAATTTGTTGCATTCTGGATTTCAAAACTATATTTGATTTTAAAAAAAAAGGTATTTTAAAAACTAAATAAAAATGCTCATTAAAAAAAAAATTACCACAATCAATACGATTTACTATAAAATATTGCTAAATATCTATAAACGAAAAATTCAAATAATCTTTATATAAATATAAATTACAAAGATATAATCATATTTACTTGTAATCATATTTATTATTAATAAATCGTCTAATAAATTTTAGGCCCTGATGATGACCGAAAGGTCGAAATATTGGCTGTTACAAATGTAAATTAATGTGGTTTTATTTGACACTTATTCCAAGCGAAACAATTTCATAATATAATTCTTCAGTGTCAGCAATACAACATTTTCATACAATTTACTTGTAATGTTCCTTAATTTAATTAATATAATTACTTTTTTAAGATACATAAGGAATATATGAAACAGAGATGAGTTAAGAAAATAAACTGTAACTATTTATGGTTTCAACATTAGTTTCGTTAAATTATTTAGTATAGTTTCAACTGTTATCAAAAACAAAAGCTGATTAAATTAATTGATCTATGTGTATCTATGTAGAGAGAATATAAAATTGTGATATTCCTTGTAAAAATGGTAGATAAATAAATAGTAGGTAGCATACAAACAACTCTATGGATAAATAGCTAACCTATCTAACTTAGGATAGATCATCTATTTCAAACAGCTTAAGAATTTATTTTTTGTGTCGAAAAAATGGCACACATGCTACATTTTTCTAATAAACCTGATGTTGAACATTTGAAAAGTTGATTGATTTTCTTAACTTCATTTCCATTTAATATTTTATCTATTTTATCACGGTTCATTTAACAAAAATATTAATTTTATATGAAATGTTTACCTTATCGCGAGTGCTGCGATCATTTATAATCACATAAACGATTACAGGACGGAAGATAACATAAATATCTTATATAATGATCGATGATAATTGCACAACACATAATATTAATTTTATATTGAAAATTAATATCATATTTTCACATTTGAACTGTTCTGAAAACCTTCAGTTATTTTTAGTGAATATTTTTCATAGTTGAAACTTTCATAATTGTATATTAGAAAAAAAAAAAATCCTATCACTAGTAATAAGTAATTAAAATTATTAAATTCGTTAATGAAGTTTTCAGCTTTCCATACACCTAAAGGGGGCGCACACAATTGACGTCAATCGTGTATATTAGGAGAGACATTTGGAGCATAAAAATATTGGAATAATAGGAATGAATTGGGTTTAAATTTTGTGTAAACCATTGATGTCATTTGTGCATAGCTCCAAACAAATAAAAAAAAAAAACAAAACAAAATATTTCACAGAAGAAACAAAATGACTGACCTGTTATACATAAGCACATCTGGTTTCCATAACTTATTAGGAGTTATTCGTAAATCTTTAACACCACCATATTCTGAATCATTCCATTTTAAATTATAGTCCACCCATTCCTAAAAATATGTTTAAATTTGATAATTATGAAAATTGTTTATGTAATCCAATGTTTATTATAAAAAATCATGAAAATATGAAATAATAAAATCTAACTTATTTTAAGATATAATTACTACTATTAGTTCAGTTAATACTATTTTTATGAAAGTTGAAAACTAATTTTTAAATTGAGCAACAAGCAATAAACATGTATATATGCAACACATAAAATCAGAAGTACAACTACAAATGCAGAAAAGAACAACATTAATAAATAAATAAAAAAAAAATTATAAAAAAATACTTATTTAATTATTATTATGTAATATCGAATTATACAAGGTGGGTCAGATAAATTGTTCATATTATTATTATTATTTTTAATATTACGCTGATCATGTTAATTTTAAGGGTGCAAAGACCGTTTTCTACACATTTTCTCAAATTAAACGGAATCGACCCCATTAAAGTTATCCATGCAGAATATTGTGATTCTCTTTTCTTTCGTAAGTTTATTATAATTGTTTAAAAAAAAAATAAAACAGTAATTTGTATTTCCTCCACAATTTAATTTTGTACGCAGGGTCGCAGGCCTTAAATGTAGGTTCTCATGGCTTGTATTTTAGTTGTAAATCCGTTGTTTTTTTTAGATTTCAACCAATTAGAATGCGTACTTTTCGGGAAACGATGCATTTACTGATTTACAATCTAATTATAATCAAATAGCAAACCATAAGAATATACACTAAGCGTTTGTTCTCTTCATATGTCTTATTTTTTCATTGTTTCATCGATTTATACATAAATTATTACACAATCTCTAGAGATGGCATAAAAATGGAGAGATATTATTTCATTATAGCGATAATTCTATATAAATACCAATATAAAAGCAAGAATACAGTTACACTTTTCATCATATATATGGCCAATTCCACACGTAGTGTAACGTAAGTTACGATGTTTTGTTTAACTTCTTTTAAATCTCACATCCAAAATATACTTTTGAGTGAAGAGTGATGTACAGAGTGTAATTGTTCATTATATTAAAATATACAACTACGGTATACATCACTTTAAAATCAAAACTATATTTTGGATGCGAGATTTAAAAGAAGTAAAACAAAAAATCGTAACTTACGTTACACTACGTGTGGAATGGCCCATATCACTTCTTAAAAAGTGAATTTCCACTGCTGGGTTTTTTGGCGAAATGCCATTTATGTTGAATACCCATCCAGACTCTAAGAATTCAAAAGATTTTTCTATCCAAAAAAGTAACAACCTATTCAATGTATGTATATATGTATTCATAATAAAGGTTAAATTAAATTAAATTAAAAGGTTAAATAAAATTTATAAAAAAAAGGCAAACGATTATCAAAGTTTATTTTTATATCTTTATATTCTATAATGCATATTCTTATATCTTCTATTTCTTTTTCTATAATAACAGAGAAAATACATTCATCCACTTATTCTAATAAGAATAAGCGAGTTATTATCTCTTTCTGTCTGGTTACAAAAAGGATATTGTAGACAGATACAAGCTCACTTATCTTATTGGAATAACTGAGTGATATAGTATTCCCTGTTTGTTATCAGACAGATAGGGATAAAAACTCACTCATTCTTATTAGAATAAGTGTATGAATGTAGGTACTCCCTGTAATAATAAGCCTCAAATAGTACATACTTTGTAGAAATATAGAAAATGAATAAAATATTTTTTTCAAATAGTGCCCTTAAGAAGGTTATATCAAATCACCGAAACGTCGGCTATAAAAATTTAAATTTTGTTTTGATTTTCTGATTGGAACCCCTTTAAAAAAAAAACAAAGTAATTTATTGTTTGAAAATATGTACTAATTTATACAAACAATTTAAAACAGTGAATCTTAAAACAAATTTTTTTAGGATATTTTAGATAATTAAGCTATCAGTAATTGCTTACAATCAGAAAACCTTTTTTTAAATAGTAACTAATGTCAAAACAGACAACAGACATTCTGATGCAGACAGGCGAAGTGGGTTCTGGTTGGGTTCGGAAGTTCTTATATTTTTTTATTAATATGCAAGGTTATTTGACTGAATTATCGCTACTCAAAGTTACTAAGCCGAAAGCCGAAGGAACTTTTATTAAAAAAAAAATCTCCGCTATATGAATTTATAAATCATTCAAAACACCTCGTAATAATATATACCTATGTAAATGCATAAATAAGCCGATAAGAACCTACGAATTCAACCAGAACCCGCAGTACACCTCGCTCTCTGTTCTGAAAATGTAAATATGTGTACGAAATTGTTTAGTTATCATTGTAATCTAATTATTTTATTTGAATCTTTTTCGCTTGGACCTCGCATTATGTTTTTTTTTTTTTATTTATTTAAATGAAGAAATTTAAATAACTAAAGCTAAATTGATTACAGAGAAGATATAGCTAATTGCAATAATATATTAATTTTATATTAAGTATGTATGTAGTTAAAATGCAAGTAATAAAAAAAAAAAAACATCAAGTAGATAATATATAATTTTAAATGTGAATATTTGATTATTTTAGCTGTTAGTTCAAATTTATTACAAGTTGAGCAGATATAAGTAGTAGGTGTGGCAAGGCATATGATAGTTAGGTTATTAGGTAACATCGCTATTAATAAATAAATTTTCCAGTAATAATACAAAAAGAAATCAATTATATCAGTACACAAATGAATAGCAACTAATTAACAAACAAACTAATGAAATTTAATGATAACCAGTTATCTTATTCCAAGTCATTGATAATTAATATCGTAATTCAATTGTATTTAAAGTCGATGAAACAAATACAGACAGGCATAATAATAAAATAAGTAAGATACTAGTTATCATCATTTAGTAAGAAAAAAAAAATTATCGGAAAAATAAAAAGAACAAAAAAAAAACGTAAAGAAATCATTTTAATAGTTACACAAATTAATAACAACAAAATAAAAATACACATTGCCGGGTGTGTAGTACAATTAACGTTTACTGTTTTACTATATTTTAAACTTACCAAGGAAAGCCAAATATTTGTTATTAGGAGTTGATTCTTCTCGTCCTACAATAATTAATTAATAATAAAATAAAAACAAACAGGCCCATAAAAAGTAAGAGTTCTAACGGGACGACCAACAAAAAAAAAAAAGAAAAGAAAAGGAAATTAAGATATTATAAATGGGACGACTAAAAATTAGTTTTGATATTGTAAACAAAAGACCTAAACTTTTTAGGATGCTTCTAAATTAATTAGAGAAATACACAAATATTGATTCAGCTTCTTGTTTCCAATTCCAGTCAGTAATAAGATGAGAAATGGTAAATATAGGCTGAATTTTTCGTTATTTTCACTAAGTACAAAAGACTCTGGTTTTTTGTTCACGTAAAATGAAACATAAAAACGTCTAGGAAATGAACTGATCCGAGGGTCGTTGCCTTATAGTTTATGCAGGATTATTTGCGAGGTACTAGTTTTTAATAAATCCTAGTTGCCATATAAACACGAATTGTTGAAATAACCTAAGTATTTTATTTTCTTACGTCCGAAAAGTGAGTATAAACAGTTAACAAAGTAATTAAAATGAAATAAATAAAGATTTATAATATTAATTATTGCGTGCTATTAACGTTATAATTACAAGATTGATAATAAACAAAATTTGACTAAATTTTTCATTCAAACGTCAACTCTTCTCCCTAGTTCATTTTAAGTACTAGTACAATATTTGTATATAAACACCATGCAAAATAAGTCGTTAAAAAAATACGAATTTAAATATTACTAGAATTTGGCACGATATAAACTATAAGGTGTTATTATATTTTATTTCACACGAAATAGATAGCCGGGGCTACAGAAATATAAGAAATTTATTAATTTCTAAATCGATATCAGGTGATTTCAAACCATTTCCTCTTATTTACGAATAGGAACTTGCCCAGATTGACTGAAACACTATTTGCAAATTTTCAAAATCAAATTTAGATTATAGAAGGACCCTCACATTATTAAATTGAATGAATTTGTAATATACACTATATTACTTTTCAATCAATAAAATAATAAAATCAACTAAATAAAATTTTAAAATAAATTAAAAAAAAAGGGAAAAGTAAATGGTGTTATACTTGTACAGTTTGTACAGAATTGAGAAAGACTCCGATTCTCTGACGAAAATAATAATTGTGTAATATTACACGTTATAATGCCGAATTGAACCAGTTTCATATTAAATATATTAATTGTAACTCTGATTTGTAACAAAATTTATAGTTCAGAATCAACACATATATATAAATTACGAATAATCTAGAAAAACAGCGGTAATATTAGCTATCTAGTCCATCGATATTTTTCATTTTTTGTGTTTATTTAATTTTGATATTCGCCACAATTTAAAAATTAAAAATTAAATTTAAAAAAATAAAATAACAAAAAAAATAAAATAATAAAATTAGCAGAAAAACAAAAAACGAATAATAACTTGACACGCATGCAAATATTTAGTATGACATGTACCCATTTTAAATATTCAAAAAACTAAGCGACGTTCAATCACATTTAAATAAAATTTAAATAATCAATTTTAATATCCCCATTAATGAATAATGGGGTAAAATTAGTCAGGGCTTTTAAGGGATTTGTCTGTTAAGGAGTTTAATTTTAACCATTTATTTATTTATTGTTAATTTTATATTATTTTGTTATTACTATTTAATTATATTTATATATTAATATATTATATAATTTTTTTTTTTTTATCATATGTACGCACAAAAATGCAAAACACTTCACATTGACATAAATTAAATAATAAGTACATATAACTTCTATTGTTTTTTTTTTTTTTTTAAATGTAGGTATGCGAAGTGGAGACCATTGAGATAATATTAAAGACTTTTTACCATAAAATGGAAAGAAAAACTTCTGGCGCATAATATAATAAAAATTATTAAAAAAAAAAAAAAAAAAGTACTAAATCAAACAACAATTGCAGAATTCGAAACAAATTTAAATATTGATTCATGTGAATATTGAATCCGTGTGTCAAATTAATTTCATCGAGTTTTATTGAACAAAACATACGTTTAATTAATATCTGCATTGATTATAACATATAATAAAGTTTAAACTGTTTGTTTGAGGCGGTCATTATTAAAATATTATTTTTATAGAGAGCTGTCGGCTTAAAAAAATAATGAACGCATTTTAGCATTAATATAATATTGATACATATTACACTTTTGATAGTCAATTTTTTTATGAATTTAATGAGAATGTCAAGCATATTACCTAACTCATCGTAATTCAGATAAAGTGTACCATAACATTTTTCCACAAAACTAATTTTTTTCTATATGTAAATGGCGTGTTTTAAGTTTTAACCATTACAATGCCATTAAAACTACAGCATATAATACATTTTAATATTACTGCCATATCGATCAATGCAAATGCAAGTACATAATAACAATTCCTCTGAATTCTTCACAATTCTCCGTATCCTGTACCTTGCCTCTGACGCATCTTCTTACTTACTTTGTCATCATCTTCCAAGATGTCTTGCCATTATATTCCCTGTAAAATTCACAAAAACTTGAAGACTGGGCGTTGAAAGCTAATGCTTGTGCATTATTCTACTTATTACATTATATATTTTTAAGGAATGACATTGAACTAGAACGTAGAACCCCAAGGTCAAACTCATATTATGATTTATTGAAGAGAAAAAATAATCCAATAATCTTGTGAAAGAAAATTTGAAGATATCAAACTAACCGCTCTGTGCCTGCATGTTAACAAACGTATGTACATCTTAACGAATATCCGTACAGCGAAGACAAAGTGAACATAGAAGGCTTTATACTATATCATGTTAAATCTTACGTTTACATATTTCGAATCTTTAACTAAATTATGATTGAATTCTGTAATTATAGAATCTGTATATTCAAACTATTTTATTTATTTATTTATTTTTGAAATTTACAGGTACTCAAAACTCTGTGAATAAATGAAAACACTACACCATATAGTGCTCAATGATAATTAAAATTAAGCATTGAGTCAATAAATAGCCGGACTTAATTATTTTTTTCGGCAATATTTTTCTTTTAAGCGACTTTTGTCACAGCAGCAAAAGAAAATACAAATATAAAATCAAATATATTATGAAGTCATACAATCATATCATATACAGTCGTCTCCACTCTGCTTTTATACATATCAAATAAAAAAAAAAAAAAAGATTCCATGCCCACTCTTGCATTTTTACTATTGCACTTGGCTTACCCAATGTTTTTTTTTTTTTTTTTTTATTAATGATAACAACTAAATGACTTGCCTTTTGTCACAATTATTATAACAAATACAATATCTAAGTGAATAATAGGTTTAATGGTTAGTTAATAACCTAATATTGAGTTTGTTTTTAGTAATAAATAAAATGAGAAAATATTCCAAAAAAATTTGTGAACACCCTTACACACAACAACACGCAAGGCAAATTAAATTCAGTTTTCTTATACAAACTATGTTTGCAGTCGCTTGCATATCATCGGGTACATGTCACTTACCAAATTTAACCACGCGTTTGTGGTAAGAATCTGATTCTTTTCATCCTACAAAAAATTTATTGTTTTTAAATATGTTATATAAAAATTTTCTTAAAAAAGAAGTGGTTAGTGATATATTTATGTAATTGGATTTTAATTTTCTTTAATTGCTTTAAAACGCCAATCAAAAAGGAAGAAAACAAAAACGAAATAAATAAATTGAAAAACAAAAAAAAAAAAAAATCACATGATTTTTTTTAATCTAGAAAGGATTTGTTTAAAGGTATAAAATATGAATCATGTAGTCAATTATTAGAAAATAAAAAAAAACAAAACAAAAAAAAAAACCAAACAAATTATTTAAACAAATATTTTCTCCTTTTATTATTTTTTTTTTATTTATGGATTTATTTAAATAGAGTGTTTATTGAATAACGAATATAGCTTACCACGTCAATAATTTGTTGAAGAGTCAGTCCAAATTTTACCTCTAATGGTTCGGACTCATTTGCAACTGGTCTTTCAAGTGTATTATATGCACCCAAAAGATGATTTAAAAGTCGTTTCTCATGAGGTCCTTGAAAGCTTTCTGCAAAAATGTAATTAGTTTTTGATTCAAATTATTAATTGTTTCTTTCAAGCTTATAAATTTTGTTTAATCGCCACATTTCTTTAATTCACAGATTTAGTAATAACCTGGATACCCTTGTAAAATAGAATAAGAAATTGAAGAAAAAGCAAAAGTATATAGTTTCCTTAAATGGCTTAAAAACTTATCGATTCGTAGAACAGAAAGAAAAAAAATCGTAAGGGTCACTTATGAGTTTTTCAGCAGTTAAATATCCGGTACATTCGTACCTCACAGCGCACGATCAAATCGTAGCTAAACGAACATAAATTTTTATCAGCTCCATTACCCGATCAATTTAAGTTATTGATACCCAAAAAAAAACTTTTTTTTTCATACAAAAACTTGAATCAATCTAAAGTAATTTAACAATGTTGATTGAGAAATTAATTGTGCAGATTAGAAGAACCGTTGCAAGTAGTTTCCAATCCTAAAAGCTTCAAAATGTTTTTAATATATTTTGGAGTCTCGATTAAATAAAGCTCATTTGTGTCCCTTTTCAAATTCGATACAACGAACTTTTTATAAGAGAATACATTTAAATGGCCACAAAAACGATCGAATTCAATTGTAAACTATATAAGGATTTGTAGGGAAAACAATCGTCATCATTAAATCAATATGTTTTGAAATGAGAAAAAAAAATACAAGCTGCCAATGGATTAGTAAAACTACTGAATTTTTGTGACAAATATGAATTATCAAACAAATGGGTTTTTTTCAGGATTTAGAAGTATTAATGATAATGATCATCGACCATCCAAAAAATGCTAAATTTTATTTAATTGAAAATATAATTGGCTTAGTTTCGACCTGTCCACTGAGCAAATAAAAAAATGAAGATGAATCTTTTACCCTTTTACTAATAAATTCGGTCCAATGATAAAAATATCACTAAAGGAAAGCAAAATATATATACATATATATAAATTTGTTCCCTCGAACAAAAAACTACCAGCCTGGATCGAATGTACGTTTTTTTTAGAATTTGGTATTAACTTTACTAGCAAATTTCATTGCAATTCAATGTGGTCCCTTACAACCAGAAGTAGCAAATAACGACATATGTAAAACGAATGTCAAACTCATTATTTCTTATTTCTTACTTTTTTTGTTAATTTTTTGCTGTAAAGGACCACAAATCAAAGAAATAAATAATATTTTGAATTATTATTTTAAACTTTGTATTGCTGACATATTTGAAAAATTTCAAAAAAAAAAAAAAATGTTTTTCAATTATAACTTATTTTGGGCGGTCGGTCGGAGAGACAAGCCTTTTTGTTTTAATACATCACTCGTACATCAAGAATGCTTAAAAATAAATTAGACCAACAATTCGATTTCCTAAATTATAATAAATTCACTCCAATGCACTAAGGAAGGGGTTTAAGTTTTTTCTCTGTAGCTCCTCTTTTGGGTCCAGAATTAATAACTATTCAATAATAGCCTTTGGTTTCGTACATTACACATTATCGTGGAATTGTCCCGAAGCTTTTCTTCGTTAACCATTGCGATTGTTATTAGTATCTCTCAGAATATGCTACTAATTACTATCATATTTTCGTAGTTCTGAATAATTCAAAAAAAAGTATAGCTTCTCGTGAATTATCATGATGATTAAATTAAAATAATTATCTAATACTTATTATTGTATTTTGCGATGCGATTATATAATATTATATTAATTATTACATTATTATTATGTAGTAACAACGTGTACTACATAATTACAACGAAATACATTTGCATTATTTAATTATTTTCGCCTAGCGAAAAACATTTAAGCTATCGTATAAAACATATCGTCGGTTCTTGTTGAAGTATCATCCGTTTAAGGTACTTTTGATTGTCGAAGTGCAAACAATAAAAAAGGACACATTTTTTGACATAATCTAAATTTACTTTCTATGATGGCACGTGTCTTTATCATTCACCACTCAACAAAAGTAGCTTTGTTTAGTTCTTTACAATGTTTTGCACTTCAACAACGATGTGCGTCTTATGCGGTTTACGATACTTCAAATGTTGAGAAAAAAAAATTATTATTTCTCGTCAAACTGTAGTTTAAATAAAATATTTTAATTATAATGGATAATTTTATATTCCAATAACAATATGCAACTTACCTTTGATTATAATAAAGACGAAAAATAGTATGTGATAAATGAAGCAGAAATCCATCTCTCCAAAGCTCGTTTGTTTCTAAACAAAAAAAAAAAAGAAAGCTCAATGCTTTTTGTCAGCGCAATACAACGATGCCTTCCGATATGATTCAAGAATTCCTCTGTATTGTTAAGCAAATACTTAAAGAGAATTTCGATAACTCTAATATGGTAATTTTTTGCACAATTTGATTATAAAAATGGACACACTAAATGAATGTCGCTTTTATGCCAAATACATACTCTAATTTTTCTATAATTAGAGTAACTTCACTTTTATATTTTAATAATATTATTTATTATAAACAAGATTCACACACTATTTGCATTTTTATTTTTTTTTATATATCCTTTTAATGACACTGCAATTTCTATACATATTACATATCTATATGTATATGAAATTGTCGATATACCTCCTTCGTCTACAATAAAAAAAAAAAGAAAAGAAAAAACAAAAAGAAGAAAATTAAATAATTCACGATTATCATCTCATATTCAGTAATGAAAAACTATTATTGATTTTTTTCTTTCTTTCTCGAAATATTAATGAGATAAAACAATCAGTTATTGGTAAATAATTTAAAATTATGATTTTTTTTTAGTAAATTGCTACCTTTTATACATAATCTAATAAAATAATTACAGTTCCATTATTGAATCTATTCACTCATTCTATTCAATTAAAATCGATTTATTCATTGGTCTAATTTGATTCAATATTTTAATCAAATAGGTCATGTTCCATATTCAATTATAATCTATAAAAAAATAAACAGTTTTTGAATATTCATTTGCAGAAATCTATTTATTTCTTATTACCAGATGTTATACATTTGGGAGAATTACGTATTTAAAGAAAACTTATAATTTCCAATGCCTAGTTTATTTTAATTTTGATTATTATATCTCGAAACGATTTCTTTTGGAGATTTTTTTGTTTTTGGTTTTTTTGTTTTAATTATTTTGATTTTTCCAATTCACTGTTTTATTTAAAATCTTTATCTATTTATAAGAGGTGGCAATTTAATTTGAATTAACAAAAAAATTACTAAATCTGATGGTATTCAAATTGTTTTGATTAATCTGCGATAACTACAAGTAGTTCCATACATCACTAAAGATGAGATGATATTGGAGAGGAGGTGCTAGAGAAAGAGAAAGAAAGTATTGAAAGAAAGAGTGAACAGCCTTAGTTTATATTTTGTTGTACACATGAGACGTATAAATTAATTAGCTTAAAAATTAAAGCAGCTCATCTACTTGATAATTTTAGATCTTGAATTTGTCCATTATATTAAGCAATGCTCAATTCATTGTAAGTACACTAAAGATTATAGTAAATGGCAATAAATTTCTGCAAGTAATATCTAAACAAATAATACCATATAAATTAATATACATACAATTTTATATGCACAATTGCACAATGCAGATATATAGACTACAAATATATTATATATGCAATAAAAAGAAGAAAAAAACGATGGGAAAACATATTGGCCTATTAATTTTTTTTTTTTTTCTGTATGATCATTTTACTAAGTTTTAATAATAATGTAAGTGGATGGATTGAATAGGTCGTCATTATATTTTAAAATAGGAGTAGTCCGTAATTTAAAACAAATTAGTAAATCGTTATATGTACATCGAAAATGTTTAAAATAATAATAATAATATTCGAATGGTAGACATATCAAGAAAGCTGCTTATTAAAAAGTATTGATTGAAATTGTAGCTTCTTCTTACGAACCATGAAAGAGACTGCTCTGACTTTTTTTTTCTAATTACTAAACTGAGAGCGAACCATTTTCAAGAAAATTAATTCAAGATTTTATTTATTATGAACAAACACTACACGCACATATAATAATTTTAACATTTTTTTTGTTTAACATTTAATTTGCAACAATTAGATGATTTATATATATTTTACCAATTATTATTTTTTTTTTTTTTTTTTTTTTTTAAGAAGGGAGAGGCATGAACCGTGCACTCATACACAATTTATTTCTGATTCACTCTTTTCATTTGATTATTAATTTGCACATCCTACTATACTGTCACATTTCACATTTTTTTTTTTTTTTTTTAATTTAATAAGAGATTTTTTTAGTTCTCCATTTAAGGTAAATATGAACTATTAGGTAGATGTGTACATATTGCTGGCGGTGCTTAAAAAAATTACAAATTTATTTAACAAAAAAAACTTTAATACAAGACGCACACACAACACTGACTTTCCTCTTCCAGCTTACTTCAATCTCTCAGCACTATATGAAAATAATACATACCAAGATGTGAACCAGGGATTTTTTAAATTTAGCGCAGCCGCAATTTTCAACTATATGCGAAATATATTTGCAATACATATATGGGGATATTTGAAAATTATCGCAACCCACAAATATATAAATATATAGATATTGCAACTATATGTGCTACGCGCTATTAATATATAACAACATATTATATGATATATACTAGGCATGAATGAAAATATTTATTAGTATATAATAAGTATATATAATGGTTGATTTAGGCTATACTACTTCAATATAATATATTACTTTTATATACTTTTACACCTATATATGATCCTTTTTTTCTCACTTTGTATTTTAAACTAATAATTCTCTTTATTTATCATCCAGTTAATAATTCATACTATATTTTACCTTAACTATAACTTCTCTATTTAAATAACTATTCGGAGAGGTAAAAACTACCCATAATGATAGTTAACAAATAGACACCGTGGTTGCCGTATTGCGTTCTGTAGCGGTCACTATCGTCAAAACTGGTTCAGACAAGAACTAAGACCCGCACGGTGTATAATTCTATACACAACTTCAAATTACTGGTCGGAGGGGTAAATGTTACGCATCATGATAGTAAATGTTATTTTTAATAAAATAAAGAAATCAAAAAAAAAATTCTTCCTTTCTTCGTCTTTTGTTTTTCTTTTCTCTTTATTGTTTTCGGTTATATGTACTACAATTCGCAACAACCCGTTTCGTAGATGCAGCTCACCAATAATTTAGTTTAACATTTGTTGTTTTCCTATTAGTGTAGTCACTAATTGTTGGAATTTTCAGATAAACAAGCAGAAATTTTCATCATAAGTAGTATTCAATGAGTAGAATGACATACTCAAAATCCGAAAAAATCCGAGTGGAGCTTTAGCGGCCATCTTG
>JAABKK020055090.1:0-11120 GCA_011634745.2 Catotricha subobsoleta
GATAACATGAACTGTGTCTCGATAACATGAACTTTTTTTGAGGCTATTGCTATCGATATTACCGCCAATAACAAGAATTTCTGCTTTTATGAATGTTATGTAACATGGAATCTAAAATATTATTGTTTAAGTAACGATTAGAGTCATGTTTCGATAAGATGAACTGACATTTTGTGTTCATGTTATCGAGAGTCTTATGTATATTCTTAGTATATATTTTGATGTTTTTCTGACTGATACATATTAAAAACATTTCAAAAATATATCGCATTATATGCAACATATCAAATTCGATATGTCTGTGTACCTTGTGATATTCTTCTGATATTTATTGGTTTGGTTTTCTAAACATACTTTAGTGTCTGTGGTGTTTCTGATATATAATTTAAAATAAAAATATCAAAGAAATATCAAAAATACATATGTCACATGACATATTCTCATTGCAATTTTCAATATTTGGCGAGATATATAAATGACCTATGTCCGACCACAAAATCTTGAGAAAGGTGTGAATAAAAAAAAATTGTGTTAATTTTTTATTTTGTTATTTGGTAATATTCTCAACAAAAATGAAGTTGTAATCAATTGGCAGCTTGTTTTTACCGGATTTCTTCCAAACGTTTCATTATATTAAAATACCCAAAAGATCAATTAGTATCACTGAAGAAAATAAATATTATTCATGAACGCAGGGCAGTTGATGTTCGTTCAATAATATTAATTGAAAAATTATATTCAAACATTATCTTAACTTATCCTATATAATTAAAAACAAAAAACTAAGAAAATCGTAACTGTTGGAAATTAATTTGATAAATAACATAAACAAAAACATTTTACTAAATCTTGATGTGATTAATAAATACCTACAACTAGATTTACCTACGTATCAGTTAAAACGTAACCTAAGTATATGAGTAATAGATAAAGTATATTGCGTTAGTCCTTGGTAAAAAAAAAAAAAAAAATGCCGTGACGAAAAAAAAGAACACCTGGTGATGTAATTTCTTCTAATTGGATTTTCTCTTGCTCAACGTAACAACAATAAGCTCACCATTTTGCAACCCTCATCGCTAAACGACCTACCATTTTATTTGCAGGTACTCTGTTAAAATGTACTATGGCACTTACATACAACGAAAACCATAACAGAACGCTGAAAAAAAAATCGAAATTTATTTTTTTATTTTTTGGAAAAGGAGTAAGTTTTTTAATTTAAATTAAGAACAAAAAAAAAGCTCTTGTTTTCGTATATTCTTATAAACTTAAAATAATTATTTATGAAAAATTTTGTTACATCTTCTTTGTATTGGATAAGAAGCGGAAATAGAAAGGAACACGTAAAAAATGAATTTGTTTGGCATAAAATTGGGAAGAATTGAATGTAAGAATGTATATATAATTAAACTCCCTCGGGGATTTTAATAAAAGCACACAGCACCTAAACTTTCGTAAGTAATTTACATAATCTATTCATATTTTTATGAATATCTACAGTGGGCGCAAGAGATCTTATCCACGCTATAATCTATGCAGTTGTAATTGCAAGCAATCTATTTTAATTTATATGTATATTTATATTAATCACATACAGATTTTCTTTTTTTTAAATTACATGAGTTTTGGAATTATGAGAATTCTTATCATTAATCTAATTAATTACGATCATTATCTATTTATTGTTATAGATTATATACATTATCATATAGTCATTAACTATGAATTAATTACAACTAATCACCTATCATTTACAAATAAAATTAAAGTAATTAACATGTTTGTGTTTCAACTAAAGTTAATTCTCAAGCTCTTTCTTGAGGTGTTCAAAGAATAAACAACGAATTTAATTAATTAAATTGCAATAGTATAAGAGAATTCAACGAAAAATAATACAAACAGACAAAAGATACGAAAATAATAATAACAATGTTTTAGACCTTTTTCTATAAAATAATAATAATACCAATCAAGTATCGTTTGGATTGTCAATAAATTTTCCTTTTCTTCACGTATATGAAATACTGTGTCTGATCTGATCTTAATCCGATTATGTACGAACGTCTGCAGAAATGCTGTTAAAATAAGAATGATATGAATAATAATCAATGAGTAAATTATTCTCAATTAATTTAATTAGTAAAACAACTCAAATATAACAAAATGAAAGCAAATATTTTATTCTGATATATTGCCATCATATTCATTATTTATGCATAAAAGTTTTCAAGCTCTGTTTTGGCGCTATTTTTTCTAAATAATACAAAATTTGTGGCAAATAGTTATTTTGGAATTAGAATGACAATTGCAACAATTAAAATGATAGTTGTGTTCTTTTATCGTTGCGCGACAATAATTATACAACCTTTACAGAAGCAATTGTTTTTTTTTTTAAAATTACATATGACTTAGGGCCAGATTATCACTGTTTACCGAGAAATTAACTTACGTTTAACCATAAATATAATTTTGATTTATAAAATAAGATAGTGTACTCTACACAAGACACTTGCAATAATGTAAATATGAAATATTGCATATGGATCAGTTTAAAAATTATTTAATTTTTGCGTATAAAACGTACATAATAAAAATAAAATAATAATACGGACGAAAAAAAATCGGAAATAAATACTGTTCATTATGAATCAAGTGCAGAGTCGGGGGAGCAGTTTAGAGCACGCGACGATATGGAAGAAGATGCAGGTAAATCCCGTCTTCGACATGTGGTGTGACCGGACTGCATCCAGACTTTCCATAAATAAACCCTTTCTACTCAGAATCTTTACTAGGGGTGAATGGAAAAATAGGGGTGAATCTAATCCAACTGATCATTTTGAAAATTATATTTTTAATTCAACTATGTTGTAAATTGTAATAATGATTATTAATGATGTTTAAATTATTGCAGTAAATAAAAATACGGCGCCGCCAAAAATATTATATATATTATATATAAATGCAAATGTTTAATATTCTTTCCCGACGTCAACTGAAGACTTAATATGCAGTTATATTATTTTCATTTATTTAAAAAAAAAATTAAGCTATCATCAATCATAATTATTTTTTAAAAATAATTAAAAATAATATTGCAATAAAATATATTTTGAAACATTCCACAGTATGGGAATATGATAAAAATATCTTCGTTGAAACATTTTTATTTCAGAAAATATTTCTTATTAGTTTTCAACATCTTTCAGCTGTTAAATAGATAATGTATTCGAATATACTCAAAATTAAATTTTTAATTAAAATTATAAATATTAAACAATGTATACGTAATCTTGCAGTTATTTTACGTAATAAAAAAGAAATGTTTTCAGTAAAAACTTGAAAAAGATATTATAATCATATTATTTATTTATTTTTAATTTTATATAGGGTATACGTTTTATTAGCATCTGATGAGTTTGCGACAAAAAAGGTGTTGTTTTTATATTTCTTTTAAGCAAGGTATTAAAAAATAATCAGACTTTTGTTATAACGACGTCAAATTATTTTATTTTAATTTTTATCTGCAAATTGAGGCAGTAACAATACATAATATTTCATATTTGAAAACAAAATGAATGTGACTTTCTCACTAACGACAATGAGCGGGGTATACGTGGTAGAAATAGCCCTTACTCATACTATTCAAGATTTATATATAATATACATAATACATATACTATAGGGTTGAACTATATGGTTTAATGAAGTGAAATTGGCATAATTATTGCATTGAGCATGTGACACTGCTAATACAATACATATAGTTTTTTTTTCTGTCATTGTTAGTTTAGAATTTGACCCCTGGGTAATAAAACAACCACTAGTATATATAAACCTTGATAACAATAAATAGTATTTGATATATGTGCTGGAATATTTAAATTAATCCCAATAATATAAATAATTTATAAATATCTAATAGAAACCAAAAAAAATAAAAATAATAATAAACAAAAAAACACGTCTGATATCTTTTAATTCCCTATCTATCTAAGAAAAATACGAAAACAATACTTATTTTAATTTTTTTTTTTCAATTCTGTGAGGTTTCGAAAACATTTCAACATTATTTTTAAATTCACAATGTGTGTCACATTCTTAATCAATTTTTGTATCCTATGGACCATTTGCCATCATTGAATTTCCATTAAATTCGCGATGCTGTCCATCATACTGTAAATTAAGGGTGGTATCAGTCATTGGGCCACCATACATATCATTTGGGCCACCATGCATATCATTTGAAAGAGAATTGACATCATGAATTTCTTGATCCAATTGCATACCTTCACGAGAACGCTCATTCATATCATACATGACTGGAGATTCATGTAGAGGTGCCGGTTGCATACCCATAAGTTCTTCTTCTAATCTTGGTGGTGGTCCGTGTACTCCCATTTGTGCTCTTATTTCTGGATTTTCAAGACGAACTTCCATAGGTGGATTTTCAAGACGAACTTCCATAGGTGGATTTTCAAGATGAACATCCATAGGTGGATTTTCAAGATGAACTTCCATAGGTGGATTTAAAAGACGAACTTCCATAGGTGGAGCGAATTGAGGAGGTCCTGGTGGATGATGATGTGGAATTGGTAGTATATTATGTACAGGAGCATGGTGCCCTATTAAACCTGCACGATGTTGATGGGAACGAAGGAGTGAATGTATATGTGATGAACTTATTGACAACGTTTTTCCTATCCCACTGTGAAGGTGATTCCCTATTTGCATCTCTCTATCCATATCTTTCATACTAAAAAGAAATTAAAAGAATACATCATTCTAATTTATAACGAAATGTTTGACATAAATATAAATTTTATGAGCCATCAAAAGAATCAAAACTTGCTAATTTCATTTTTTATAATTTATTCTTAAGTTTGAATATTTAAATTATAGTAGTTATTCCTGCAAAATTTCATGAAATAAAACTATAAAATATTGACAGGAACTGAGAAAGTTGATACACTACGAAATAGTTTATTTTGAGATATTACTGTTTAAAGTCTCTCTATTAAAACTCTTCTTTTCTTCATAATTCTGTAATAACATTTTTTTTTGTTTTTTTTTTTTCAAAAATCGAAAAATATAGGTATAACAAATTAACACTGACCAAAAATGTTCATACGATTAAGAAGTTAGTTCCTTAGTTAACAATATCTGAGAAAAAATTTATTGCATATAAAGTTCACATTATGAACCATAAGTGATGCCAGTATTTTGCTTTTAAATAAAAAATCTTCAAAAGTTTAATTAGCGAGTTTCGATTCTTGAAGACTCTTATTATACATACCTGTCATGATGAAACAATTTTTTAATTGGATTCCAAGTTCTTGGATACACTTTCTATAATCAAAACCATATAAAATGACAGTAAAACTTTTTTCTCATGTTCGAAATAAAAACAAACCTGTACTAGAAGAACTACTAAAAAAGTTAATACAATATTTGTGTAAAATATTTTTCCCATTTTTGTTTTGTTGAACTGAATAACCGAGAGTATGATAACTACATATATATATATAACATATTATATAGCGTAATATTTTTCTTCGTTTTCGATAGGTAGCTCGAAATATATAAAAAGCTGCTCACATATATATGTGTTATTTGGTACTCATCAATATTTTCTATGTACACATATTTGAATGTGATCATAAAATATAGTATTGAACGACATATACAAATTATAGCTTATATACTAGAAATGAGGTACATCAGCGCATAAATTAATATTTCACACTAGACAAAAAGTTAAATTAAACATAAAAGTCGTATTTTCCCCATAGAAATCTAAATATTGTTCCCCAACGGTTGGTCCAAGAGAGTGGGTGTCTTCAGATGAAATGTTCGTTAAGTCAAGGGGATGTCGATTATGCAAACACACCCCCTCTGATCGCCCCCTAAAATAAGTTGTATTGAAAAATAGCGATTTACTCCAAAACTCATGTTATCAAAACTTTGGAGCGCTTTAGGGACCTCTATTTTTTTTTTTTAATCTTAAATTTTGGCATAAGTTTTCTAGTATAAATTCTAACAAAAAAAATGGGTAAGACCCAAAATTCAAGATTTTTTTTTATGAAGGCCCCTAATACACAATATACAAAAAAAATTATGTGAGTAAAACATCAAATGGCAGGGACGGATCTTGGTAAACCTCTTCATCATGTTTCATATTTTATTAATTAAGATGATACTGATAGCTAGCAATTAAAACTAGTACGAAACGTCCTCTTTCTGGAATTATGAGGTTGATGGAGATGGGGTGGAGAGATGGGCTCCGAGGCGATTCAATGTAAGAAGTGAACCTGTGTTGCTGCTACCCGTTACTTACAATGGGGATGCGCAATGACCCCAACCGATGGTCTGAGCGCTGAGTTTACCTCTTTCCAATCCAATCCACCCAGCGGTTCAAGAACCGGTCCACTTAGTTATACTGTATAAATGTAAACGTATCATAGCAATCAACTTATATTATACAATATAAACTGCGTAGTATCGTTTGTGTCTAGAAGTATGTATAGCTATATAGAAGTAAATAGATATAAAATATATATGGATTTGTTTGCTGCATTTTAAAAATTACAGAAAAATCAAAATTCCGAAACCTTCAAGATTTTAAGATTTTGGTTATTTGGGTTAATAGAAATAATTAAGCATGTTTTACTGGCATTTTATATATTATAAAAAAAAAAAATCTTAAAAATTCCTAGGTTTCCGATTACTTTAAGGCGAATTAAAAAATATTGGTCTGTTAATTTTAAATAAAAATTTAACTCGAATTATAAAGCAAACTAATAAATTCATTTTTTCTTTTTTATTCGCGTTAATTTACTAATAAATAACTTCTTTTAAACACAACCATTTTGTTAGCTAAATTTCTCTTCTCTTATAATAATCGGCAGCCGCCCGTGTAATTAAAATGTACTGATTTAATTTCCTATAACAATCTATCTCAAAAATATTTTTTCTTAAATAATGATGTTAAAACATTTTCAAATCATTCACGACCTATTCTCAAGCCCAGTTAAGCAACAATTTGTCATAGTTGAACACTCATTAAATATACAATTTTATAAATTGTCGCGCTAATAAATTCACACAATTTGTGAATATCGATTTAAAAAAAAAATTAATAACAATAAAGAAAAAATTAAAAAAATTAAAGATATTTCACAATTTTAGTATAAAAATCATATACCTATGAATAATACAAAATATTCTATGTAACATTTGTGATAAAAATAATTTAAATTCTTTATTTGAAATAATATGTTACTAGGCTACTAATATATAATTACGTGCAGGTGCACCACATTTTGTTTTTAATATTTTGGTCATTTAACGTTTAAGTACCCACAAGGATTCAAAAATGATCAAAAAAACTAATAAAATACCGGCATATTGGATTAATTGCGAGTGAATTATGTACGTTATACATCGTGTATTCGTGTGTAATCTAATTATGTAGTTTTGAAGGCAATATCCTGCTACATAGAACAGGTGTTTGAAGTAAAAAAGAGTGATGCGGAGCCAATAGAAAATCCAATATTAAAAATCTGAAATTAGAAAATATATAATTTGTAGTTGAAATGGCTCGAAAAATTATATTATATACGCTCTTTCAATGCTACGTCATAATATTTTATTTTGCCATATAATACGAAATTCATACAATAATTTACGCAAAAATTCCAAACTTTTAAATATAATTTGCATTACAAATACTTTTTGTCTGCTGACATCACAATTTATTTTTTTTAATTTAATTATAATAAATACCTATGCATTAAGTATTTTTGCATATAATGTGTGACAAAAGTGACATTATAATATATATAAAGCGAAAAAAAAAAATTATACAAATTTGAAAAATATTTCACATTGTTTAAATAACAAAATAATACATTTATTTAATTTATTAGGTAGCTACATGAAACTTTTTAACTTAATAAATTATTGATCATTATTTATTATTTTAGTGACATAAAAAAATACCATTTAACTATATATTCAAACTTTTACCATTTTTGAATAGAAAATATATTAATAAATTTCCAATTCATTTTTAAATAGGAAAAATAATAATTTATCAATTCATTCTTAAATAGGAAAAATAATAATAAATTTGCAATGTTTTGATAATATTTCTGTTAGTTTAAAGTATATACAATTATTTTTTAAATACATTTCAATAATCTATCCATGATATTCTGATTATCCTTTACCCATTTTATTTAAATCTTAGAGATTTATTTCATCAAATAGATAAATCAAACAATCACACGTTTTGGTGACCGTACTTAGTTAGAATAAAAAAAAACTCAAAGGATTTTAAAGGAACGATGACTTTTTGGCATATAAATAGCTTTCAATTTTCTTTTTTTTTCTTTTTTCGTATTTCTTTATACCAATTCACATACAGGCTAAGCTGATTTTTTATTATTATGTATTATTATGTATTATTATGTATTATTATTATTATTTTTATTATTATTATTACTGCAAAGTAATCACATTTTCATTTTCTATATTATCATTTTTTTTGGATTTGGTGAATCGTAAAACTTTTCTGTTTTTCCTTACATTACAAATATGTATGAGCTGAAAAAGGTAAAGTTTCCTTAAACACCAAACTTCAATTTTGCACTTAATGCAATTTACATATATGTATAATGTAGATTCTTGTCAGAATGGAAAATAAATGATATGCTGGTGCATTGAAAACAAAACGCTTATATTTCAAAACAGAAAATCAGATATAAATATATAATGAAATATAATTACACATCAGTGTACACTATTTAAAGTACTATTAAATACATGAGTTAAATGTTGGTTCGTAGGTAATAGGGATTGACACAGCACTTAGGATTATGAATTTTCTATTAATGTTTGAAAACTAATGTTTCGACTGAAACTGTAAATAACTAAATAAATAAATAAAAGTTTTGTTTTTGTTTTTGTATATTTTTCTTTTTTCTTTTTTATTTCACAATTTCGCAAACAAAAAAAAAGTGTATTGTATTTTCTATTAAAAGAAGTTGAGTAACGTTGCAGCACTTAAACCAAATAAAAGTATGTATATAAAACTTATCTTATATGTGTCGTGGTTGTCACCTTTTTGAGATAAATATAAATAACTGGACACATATACTTTTATTTCGGATTTATATTTACCGTATTTAATTTTTGAGTATAAAAAATATTTTTTTTTCTTTTACTATTTGCGGATTATTGGCATTATGGAAAACGACCTTTCAAAAAACCATACCTTTAGTAAATGATATATTGCTATGATTGAAGGGTATATTTACTTTGATTTATTTATCAATTGCTATTTTAAAAATAAGTAATAAATAAATAATATTCAGAATCGACAAGTGATTCAGAAAATTATATGTACCTATATAATGTAATACATGAAATATGATATACATAAATTTATAAAGTATAGCTCCGTGTAGCTTTATAATTTATTGATATTCTTAAGTACTTGTAATTGTAGTAGCTTTATAATTCTTCGATTATTTTAAAATATTTGTTATGTAATAGGAGAATATATACTGATTATCAATAATAATATAAAAGTGATTTTATTCCTAAATGTATAATTTCATATTTTAATTTATATTCTTTTCAAGTAGAATTTCATATTGTATATATTTGGTAACGAAAACTTTGCTACAACCACATTTTCAGAATAACTTTATTATTTAAGAATATTTGAAATTATAATTTATGTTTAAGAGCAGAGCCGTTTCAATAGAATACTTACATCAATTTTGGTGTACGGTAAATTTTAAAATAGGGCAAAGATATTTCAAATTATTATTATTATTTTTTTTTTTAGGAAAATAGTTTGAAACTAGGTACATTAACTAGTGAACTATAAAAATTAAACAAACTACATAATTCTCTTAATCACTTTAAAAATTCTCGAATAAATTTCAGTAATTGTTTTAAATTTATGATAGTGATTATATGGAGCTTGAAAAGGACGAAAAACAACCGATTTATTTTTTTTAAATATCCGATTGAAAGATAGAAGTTGATAAGGTATCTACAATATTGTTAAAAAAATATCGTAAGTGAATGTCTTAGGGAAATGTTTTGAAGAAAATATGCAATATGAAAACTTGAAATAATATGCAAATATCGTTGAATGTCACTATCTTAATGAAATATTCTACAGACATTTTGCAATAACACTTTTTATATATTTCATATATATTCTCACGAATATTGTCAATACATATCTAAAAGATATTTCAATAAATTGTCAAAAAAATATATATAGTAAGTATGTAACAAATAATACCGAAATATTAATAGAAATAAAAAAAGAAAAAAGAAAAGGTACGAGTATATACACTAGAGACATTGATGTCTTAACAATGTGTATGCAATGTATTAAAGACACAAATGTCAGCATAAGACCTTAGTAGCACATCTTGATTGAAGATATCTCAAATATATCGTTGAGCTTATCTCCAGAATATTCACATAGTAGCAATATCTTGAAGACATATTGAAGACGTTAAATGTTTGTTGGGTTGAGTCAGTATATATATATATATTGGCTGGAAAAAATAGAAACATTAAAAAACAGGCTGCCAATGGACTAACACGATTTCAATTTTCGTAAACATGTATATTTTCACTAAAACAAATATTTCCCGACCAGCAAAATCCGACCACTCAATTCTGAGATCCCAAAAAAAAGTGTTGAAACAAAAATCAAAAAAAAAAAATCACGAAACCAATATATTCAATTTTTAAACAAAAAAAATTAAATTAGCTAAAAAACAAGAAAAATGCTTAATTATATTATAGAAATTATAAGCAGCAAACAAATCAATAAAATTTTAAAGGAAATACTCAATTTTAATTTTATTGAAATGAAAAATATCAAAAATATTTATAGGTACATATAGATTTATAGCAGATTTATTACTTTGTTGAATGCAAGACGTTATCTCTACAAAAACTAATATATTGCATATTTTTTCTTATTATTATTTTAATATCAGTTGACATGTTAGGGGTCTATTTCCAAAAGCGGCAATCTCCATCATTTTTTTCAAGCAATTATATGCCTTATTGTATTATGCAGTAAG
>JAABKK020055101.1:0-11116 GCA_011634745.2 Catotricha subobsoleta
TAAACCACCCTGTATAATATATTGTGATATAAATTTGTGATATTATATCACAATTTTTGGTCAGAATTCACCTGCAGAACTTCCTATTTCCGATTATGATATGAAGAAGCTTTTTAAACAAATTTTAATAAAAGAAAATAATATGTAAATTAATAACTTTTATTTATTAATTTATCGGTTTTTTTCTTTTTATTGAAACTATTTGAAATTTTCAACAACTTTTCAATGAAATGAATTAAACTTCTCTAATTTTAAAATTTCATGAAATTTTTGTACTCTGTGTACAGTACAAAATATTTGACATTAATTATTTTGAATAAAACTTTTTTCAACTGTTGAGAAAAAAATTAAGTTGAAATTGCATGTATAACCTGTTTATCAGAGGTAGCTTTACTCGGGTAAAGGAGATGGGATATATAGCTCTTAAACAGATTAATTACAATTAATTACAATTAATTAAATATCAATGATATGAATAAATAAGTTATTATTCAATTAATAGTTTATTTTGTCGGTCTTATCCAATGGACAAAATAGACTTTTAATTAAATTTAAATTTCGAACTCGACGTATTCACAGTAAATCGTCGTAATATCGTCGAGCAAGTTGTGTCGATTATTCATTTATTTATTTTTTATAAAAAAATAAAAAGTTTGTAAAATTGTTATCAAATTTTTATTATGTTTTGAAAAAATTCTGAAGAAGAGGAAAACCATACTTCCAACTCTTAAAAGACAAACAAAAATTGTTTCTTATTCTACCGATAAACTCAAAAAAAAAACTATCATATTATCAAGAATAATAACATTACCAAAATATTTAATAGCCCTTATATCCATTGATTCGAATAAAGAGAACCTCCCTAATCAATTCATCTCTCCAAATGAATCGAGAAATATGTGACGGAAAGCGATTCGATTGTACAAGTTTAATAATAAAACTATTCAATAAATGAATTCAATAAATGAGTTTTTATAAATTACTTTTCGTACATTTCAATTTCTTGTGTAATAATTATTTTGATTTAGTTTTCAAATTTCAAATATCACTGGTAGATTAGACACCATTTAAACTCATAAATACACCACGCCATTAAATACAAATAATAAAGAAAAGTAAATAATGTTACTTACCCATAGGCACCACCGGTAGTATTGGCACTATCTGCTTTAACTTTAAAATGATCAAAAACAATAGTAACTTGTTCATTTGGTGTCGCCAAAAACATGTATGTACAATTAGTATCTGAGAAAAAATAATTAATTAGAACGTTTGAAAACATGAAAACTACTTATATTGAAACTTTTTGGTTTTTTTTTTTATAGTTTATGAAATCGATGACAAGAAAATACTCACCAGATATATATTTTGATGGAAATCGAGGACTATTAAATTCACCTTTTTTTCGAGATGTACTTCTATAGGTAAATGTACAGGAGCCATCCGGTGCAGCCGTTCCTGGTATTTTATATTCTGTTTCAAATGTATATTTAGCCTACGGAAAAATGAAACGCATAATATTTTCCAATGTCCAGTAGGGTGGATCGATTTTTTTTTTAATACCTTCTACCATCATTTTTTTAGTTGCATTTGGTCTCCTGATTAACGTAAAAGGATTTTGAAAATATAATCGCAATATTTGACCGTATTTGAAGCATTGTATGTCTGTATTGTTACAAATAATTGTGTATCTGATTTATTAAGCAGATAGCGTAGGGCAATGACTTTTAAATAATATATTGGCCATTCGTAGTTTACTGCTAAATTCGTAGTTATCTTCTTTTGAATTTCACCAAAAAAATGATTTTTCAAAACCGGATCGAAGATCTCATTTATTTTCATAATCCTTTTAATTAATCAGGAGACCAAATGCAACTAAAAAAATGATGGTAGAAGGTATGAAAAAAATTCGATCCTCCCTAATATCCAGTTATTTTAAATTTTAACATAATCCATGGCTTACCTTGAAACCTCTTGCTTGTAATTCACCAGAACTAAATACCATTGCTAATCGCGGACCATCGCTAACAACAACTTGTGGAATATCGAAACCACATAACTCATAATCAAATTTGTCATAGGCATCTTGTGTTTCTTGACCTTTTAAATAAACTTTTAAGTAGCCATCTGTACAATTAGTTCTATATAAATAAAACACACAAACATTATAAATATTTTAGATATTCGCTATTGAAGTCATATTAGTCTCATATACTTACTCTTTATCTTTATCCTTATGTTCACCTTTTTGTATTTCAAACATTTGAAATTCTAATCTTACGCGTTCTAAATGTTGTGCATCTTGCATTCCATACACAAAATACCTAAAGTGAAAGGTAAACCAAAATTAATATAAATCATTTTCATGAACCAGTCACGTTTCATGCATCCCATAGCAACCAGAAATTAAAATGCTTACCTACAAACTGTTTTCGGTAAATATGGAAAGGGATAATTTGGAGAATAGACTAATCCAGTAGATTCTTTTTTTGATAAAATTTTCTGATCGCATTCAGAACCCCGAATATGCATCCCATTATTTTCACCTTTAACAATTTATATTAATAAATTAATTGTACCCAGAATTTACGCAAATACGATATAAAAAGAAAGGAAAAGACTTACGTATAAAATCTAATTTAACAAAACCTTCGCTAAACTCGTAAATTCCTTTAAAGCCACGATTTTGTGTATGAGCCGTACGACGTAATGTGAAAAAATGAACCAAAAGACTTGATTCACTTGAATATAATACTAGATTTCTTTGTTGACCACAATATGTACCAATTAGTGCCGATGAATTATCAGGACCATCATACACTTTGACAAAATCAAATGGGCAACTGTAAAAAAAATGTATTTAATTAATGATATTAACAACTGGAAATATGAAAATTGTATTAGAGAAAAATATAATTTACTGCGGGCCACCAAAAAATAGATCAAAATCACGAAATTCTAAGCGTACTCGTTGATTAGATTCCCCAATAAAATGGTATTGACATGACATATCTTTCGGATAAGCACCGGGATACGTTGGCGAAATGAATACATCTGATTTATTTTTATGTGGTGTAATTGTAAACGAACACGGTGAACCCGTTACTGGTGATCCAATTTCGAAAATTGCTAAAATTTATGAAAATAAAGAACACAAAAGAATTAACAATTTTTTTTAAAAATAATTTACATGATTTTTTCAATAGGTATTTGATTTATTAATAAAAAAAGAAGACTTACAAGCATTTATAAATGAGTAACGACCGCCAAATAATTCAGTGGTTGTTGAATTTTTGCTTGTAAAAAACGATAATGCAACAGCACGATAGAGTGATATACGACGACGCGGCGGTATCGGTCCACAATATCGTCCTCCAAATGGCGAATTTATTAAATCAGCTGGATCAGATGATTGCACTTCTGCATATATATCCATATACTCAGCTCCGCATCTGTAATAACATACAAAGCCCATATATTTTTAATGGGGATTAATGACAAAAACAGTTGATTGGAAATTATTAATGAGTAATAATTTAAGATATTGAGCACCCTAAAAATATGTCTTAATTGCTACTAATTGAAATAAGAAATAAAATTCCATGCATGAAAAATCTTGGCAGAAATATCTTGATTAAGAAACTTTTCATTAATTTGTAGGAGTAGGTACTCAGAAATTATTTTCAGCTCTGAACATCAATTTTACCATATTATACTTTCACACAATTATAAATTATTACATTATTAATTCCATATAAAAACATTTATATGATACTGTGTTAGCGAGGAAAACATAGGTAAAATTGGTAAATAGGTACTTGTCTACTGTCTAATAAATCTACGCGTCAATATAAATAAATAGAAACATGAAAACAAGACAGTAGAGATATAGTGTAATAGTGCTATGTTTATTTTCTATATAAATTTTATCTCATTTATTTTATTGAATTATTTTCCTATGATATACTTACAATATCAATGAAGAAAATCGTAAGTTTACATTTGTTTTTTTTTCAGACTTATTTAGGTATTATAAAATGTATATTGTTTACATAATATCATAAATATATCGTATTTTATTATCAACTTATTTTAGTAAAATAATACCTAATGAATGTACGAAATGTTTATTTCGATTCAAATATTTTATAAATTATTATCGAACAGACACGAACTGTCTATAAAATTAATTGTAGAAATTCTTCAGAAATAAACTATAATTGGCCTATATTTAGCAGTTTTTCCTTTATAAACCTCAATTATTTTACTAAATTACATATTACATTCTTCCTTTTTTTTAATTTTTACTCTTTTTAATTAACTTTACAATTTGCTTGCTACTTTCTGTTTTCTGATATATCATATAAATAACACGCAGCTCGTCATGAATTCTATTTACATTATTGCTAGTCGTCTAGTTTTAAATATAATATCCCAACTTCAATTCATCTGACAAAAATTTACTTTTCTATTGATTTTTTTTTTTTTGCTAGTATCCATCCACACGGTTATTATTTTACTAGCAAAAAAAAGCTTAATATTGTAACGTGCCAAAAAAAAATTAAGAAAAAATTAATTAAAAAAAAAAATTATGTTAATAAATGATGTCATTGAAATATACGCTATTTTACTGCGGTAATTGAGATAAGAAAATATAATTTATTAAGCCTTACAACACGCAGGGTGAAGTGACATCATAGTTGAATGAATATATTGTTCGGCTATTTGAAACGTAGATAATTTTTTAGCTTGTACACTTTTTCATGTTATTTGAGTGTATTTGAAGGGCAGATTTACAAAAATTCTTTAATTATTATTTGTTTAAAAAAAAAAAAAAATTAGTTTATCTATTGTCTAAGAATTAATAACAACTTTACTTACGCTGGTATCTCTCCCACTGCTGCTCCACTGTTAAAAAAAATGTTTTTTTTTTTTAATTTTAATTTAAAATTACTTATAAATACCAATAAAAATTTATTTTAATCATTAGCAAATAACAGATAATGTAATAACATTTTATTAATTTAAAATTTATAATGGTTTTTGTTTAATTTCTTTGTGTATCGACAAAATTATTTCAAGCATATTGTAAACCTTTTATAATCACGAACTTAATGGTAAGTGAAGTGGATCAAATCTTTGAATAACTACTATTGAAAATTGTTCATTGAAACTTTGTAAAATAGAAAAGTGATACATAAATAACTATCTAATCAATAAATATGTATTTGCACAGGAAGAAAATTGTTTTTTTTTATCTCTTTACTTGCTACCATATAACATTCTCTTATTTACTTGCTCTGGTACAGAAATATGTATTCGAAACAGGGTTGGAATAATGCATAGCATTTTTGAAAAAATTCAAAAAAGGAATAAAACTGAATTATTCCTATTTTCAAAATGAATTATTCCTAAGTAAAAATTCCTTGGGAAATTTTATTGCTGAATCTGAATGAAAGTATAATGTATAAAAAATGCATAAAGGTGAATTAAAGAATAGAAATTATAAAGCTCCACATTTAAATTAGCGGGTGTAGCCTGTGCGATAAAATTCTTGAAGCATAAATTGGAACTAACGCTGAACTTTAACGATAAACCGTGTACAACAAGGCTTATGTATTTTAGCCACCATTATTATTTGTACTACAAATGTGTGTACTTCTGTGGAAAACAACAACAAAATACATTGCTTTGTCCACAGGATGAGCGGTGCCTATCGGATTTTTTCAGCACAAAAAGCACGGTCTATAGACTGAATGTAAAACAAGCCTTTCAAAAAAGTTATAAAGAAATATTAACACCTTTAAATTTCGCAACATTTGAACTGAGTCGGCATCCAAACAATTTCCATCATGTAATTTAACACCTGCGTGACCTCAACTTTCCTGAGCTTTCTTTCACCTATTGATGCGGTTTAACGCTCATCGCCATATTTTAAAATAAAAAATATTAAAGATATGACTGACTACGTATAAGAGGGGTTTGTCGTTTGTAGCAATGAGTGCAGCTTGCCCCGACGAAATATAAAAATTAATTTTTGTTTTTATATTTAGATAAATTTTTATTGTTTTCTGCATTTTCAGGTAATTATTGGTGAAGAATTCATTATCCATTTTTTGCATTTTTTACGAGGAAAAATGCAAAGGAATAATTCACCGAATAAAAAAAAAATCACTGATGAATAATTCACTGCCAACCCTGATTCGAAATATGTTGAAAATGAATTTCTGTTTATAATAGAACGATTGAGTGGGATGGAAATATATAGATTAAGAAAAAGTGGAAAAAAAAGTCGAAATAGAAAATATTAACCGAAATTGATATTTTAGATAGAATGGGGTGAGTAGAAAAATATGAAACTGTAAGTAGAACTTATATATAATTTATAAAATCTATTAGTATGGACATGGAGGGCACATTATAAAACATCTATATTTGAGTTGTGTTAGAAAGAAAAGAAAATCCTTTGAACTAAATTAATACAATAAAAACTACCAAACCTAATTCCCAAGCTAGGATTTTTTAGGCTTTTCGAGATTAAGTATATAATACGTACCGAAACAAATAAAATACGTAGAAACAATATAAATTAAATAGACTTACTCTGGTGGTGTTCCTCTTAAATTAAATGAAGTAAATAATACTTCGACACGTTGACCGGGACCGGCTAGAAAAATATACAAACATTGTCGCGAATGATTTGTTGGATTGTGTATAAGTGGAGCTGTAAAAGTTCCATTTTGTGGCCCACCAATTCTTGAGACAAACGTTTGATCGCATTCTAAAACAGTAAAACGAAATTTTTTATGCATTAGTTTTTAAAAGTTTCATTTCGTACACTATAAAAAACTGATCGTCCAACAAGGGATAAAAATTTAAATAAAACGATAATTTCTGTAACTTATAATTAATTATTAATTACTGTGATTACATACAAATTTTAATTTTTCTTTTTTCATTTTATGTGTATCTTAGGTTTTTTAAGACGCAAAATTCGAATCAGACATACGTTTCGCTCAATCACCTCTAGTTTTCTAGTTTCATCCCAGAAGCACCCAAAATTATTTTGTTTGTTGAGATCGAAAGAGTAGACATTTTCACATATAAAACACTAATCGTTCATTCTTCATTGCTTAGTGAACCATTTCCATCACAATTTTTTTTTTTTTTTTTTTTCAGAAAAATGAGCAAATATATGTGTTTTCATGTACAATAGTGCAAAATTAGTAGGAGAAACAAAATATAAATTAAATTGCTCGACAAAAAAACATTTTTAATTTGCGCGATTACTAAATCTTCTGCGGTTCAAAACTATGACCCAATAAATGTGGCTCTTTAGCATGCAATTTCTATCAATATAAAACTAAGACGGTTGGTTAACCATTAAACAATTGACTATATCTTTAGCTGTTTTTAAACAAAGACAATTTATTTTGTCAGAGAACAATTTTATGTGGCTTAGTTGATTTATTTAGCGTCTTTTTTAAATTTTCTTCTTGGATGCAGATAAAATATAAAATTGCCATTTTTGTTGAAATTTTACCAAAAATCGCGAAAATTGTAAACCCATACTGCAATTTATTGAGAAAAACGGATAACAAACAGAGTCGGATATTCTGCATCCCAAAAAATTTAGAATTCACTTATTATAGTATTACTTATTCTAAAGAATGTCTAAGAATGTGAGCGATAAGTTTAATCTAAAATTTCATTAATTGAGAAGTGGAGATTTATTCTATATTAAGTTGAGAGTATATTATAGAAAATTATTTATATTATCTTATGAATTATTGATTGCCTGTGAAATTGGTTTAAAAATTTATAATATAGAAACAAGGAAATTTACCTGATGAATAAATAAATTCAGCACAATATTCTAGAGAGTAAGAAAGTGATTGCTTGAAGCAATATCATTTTGCTTTAAAAAAAGGATTTATACATATGTAACACGAATTTTTATAAAATTTATAAATAGATTGCCATGAATTTCTTGTTCTTATAAAGATTTCTTGTCATATTAGTAAAACATTCGTATAGTTTTATAATATATTAGAAATATAGATGTATATAAAATTTCTCGAATTTTTTTTTTCTTTTTGTTGTTTTCGCACACGCACACGCACACGCACATACATTTTTTAACACGTTAATTATTGAAATTTTATTTATTTTTTTTTTTATTAAAAAAGAAAAACTTAAAAGGACGTTTTTCTAATATGCAGGTATTATTACTTTCTATATAATATCTTCTATAAAACTAAAAAAGTTTATCGTTTCCTTTTTTTTTTTCATTTTTGTAAAAAATTCTCAGTCTGTTTATATATTACAACATTTAATAACTTTTAACATTAAAATTTAACAATCATTTATTTTATTATTTTATTTTTTTGTATGTTATTTTTAATACTTTTAAAAGCTACACAAAAACTATTTATTTTTTAACGTCATATAAATATACAGTTAACATCCACTAACAGCCAACAGTTATTATAATATCTATTTATTTATTTTTTGTAATACAGCTAAAAGTTATTTTACATTAGTTTTATGATATTGTTAATATTCACATAAATATGTTTTTCTCTTTTTCATGTGTTTTAGAAAATTTGTCTTCTAACTTTCTCAATTTTCAAATAACAATTCTTTGTCATAGTTAATTCAATTATTTATCAAAAAAAAAAATCCTAATATCATTTCCAGATATTGCGATTACTTCCATTTTGGGATTCAAAAATATTTAATTGCATTTCTTTTAAATATATTAATTAAATTTCCATGGAAATTGGGACTAATTTCCTTTTTTGGTATATCGTTAAAATTTTTATGTGATTTAAACTAATTGAAATTATTTTTTGGCCTAATTTAAAAAAGCTCGGTTTTTACTTTGTGTTAGTTCATTTCTGTTATGTAAGTTGATTTTTTTTCTTCCTTAATTCTGATTTTTTTTTTGTTCAGCTGAATAAAGTGAAGAATATATTTATTTTAAATAATTTGTTGCAAATATTAAATTCGACATGGATTGTATTCTTTCATATATATATTTTTTTTGTTGAAATATCCATGTTTTTATCTTAGGCGATAGAATATTTGACGTTAATTAATTATTATTGTATTAATTTTTCATTTGTTCTAGAAACCTTTTTAAGGTTCTTTCGCTTTTTTTAAATTTCATATGATGATTTTTGTTTTATTTCTTCATGAAATTCCAACAGGTTTTTCCAAATGAGCAAATCTTTGCCAATTTAATTGTTCATAAATTTTAATTGTTCAAGAAAAGTTTAGGAATGTGAGAAAGTATAACTTGATGTGGCTTGTAGGACTATTTGAATTTCTTTCAGTAATTTGAAAGCAGCAGTAAATGTGATTTTTAATAGTATGAATGATTTATTAATAATAATGTATCTGTAGAGTTGTGGCAGCGTCTGGATTATTTAAATGATTAGTTCGTTGTTTTAACTAGTCAATGCCCAATGAATGTATACGCAACATTTAACAACTCTTTGGGGGCCTCTGCTACCCATCCGTTGGATAGTAGCCAGGCCCCAATTGAAGCTTATCTCACTTGGGTTCAGTCATCGTTTGCCCAACAACTATAATGATAACAATAAAAACTGCTAGTAACACCAAAATACAGCAGATAGCTACTGCAACCATTGCACTATTACTCATGAATATATTTTTCTTTTAAATCACTTTATTTTAAAAAATATCAAAATTATTTTGTTGCTAGAACTTGTTTTTTTTTATTTACTTAAAACTATATTTATTTAGCGAGAAACACTTGAATATTATTTTTTATGATATTTTTACTTGAAATAAACAATAGTGATTTGCAAACAATTTGCTTTTATTGTAAGAATGAGTTTTTGTGATAAAATTACGTTGAAATGGGATATAAACTGAAATAAAATAGTACACCATTTATTTAATTTGTTTTTTATAAGAAAATAATTTAATTTGGATTTCTAACTTCAGGGTAATGTATATTTGCTTAATGTAATGTTATAGAGCACCAATATCGAAATCAATCAGTTTTTTTTATTTGCTGCATTTGAAGGTTTCTTGTGATTTTATACAGTGTTTTGAACATTAAATATATTTATAAAAAAAAATTGTGGTCAAAGTGTGTGTGGCTTCGACATTTTTTTCAAGGCTATATATAAAATTTATTCTTAATTTGATCATCTTTTAACGTTGTGCCAAAGTCTAATTTCGATTTAGGTGTTCGAAAACCGCCTCACTTATGTTCCTATTAGTGGAAATATATAAAATAAATTAAGTAAACATAAAAAAAAAAACAAAACAAAAACCTCAACAGGAATATCTAAATTGCCTCTCATCATGCAAATTCAGTACATATTATGTTTTTTTTTTATAATGAGGGCGAACCAGACACGAGACCCATGGAACACTAAACTTAAGCGAAAAGATAAATTATGAAAAGAAACACTAATCCGTTTAAATACCCTCACGAATACTTGAGCAATAATAAAGTTAAATAAAAAGACAAATAGGAAAATTTTATCGATTGGTTTTCATAATAGCTCTCTATTATACTTCTATATTAATGGCAGTACCTAACCTATATATTGAAAGAGCAAAGCATAAATTTGAAAGTATTGAAACGTGTTTATGATGTGTGCTTTCTATAATATCTAATTATGTAGCACGCGAATTTATGATATTTTGATTTTTTTTTTTTTTTGCTTGCATACATTTAAGCGAGGATAATTAAAGATCAATTGTTACATCTCTTCATGAGTTGAGAAGAAAAATTAATATCTTAGTAGATAAAAATAGGGATGAACATGAGGAAGTAGTTTCTATTTTATTGTCTTTGCTAAACATTATAATTATGAAGTTTAGACCCAATGACCACATACATTTTACGTCTTGATGCATAAGTTATTTTTGTTTTCTTCAAAATTATTTATTCATTTCTGCCTAAATATGGATACGAGGGATTAATAATAGCACATCGACGTGTAACTATTACTCTATATATTTTTGAGTATATATTACGTGTATTTAGTGATGGAATTTTTCCGGAAAAATATGAATTCAGAAATTTCTGGAAATTTCTAGCTTTTCTGGAAAAATTAAAATTAATTAAATA
>JAABKK020055123.1:0-11113 GCA_011634745.2 Catotricha subobsoleta
CCGAAATTATTAAAAAGACACTCATGAAAGATCCTAATACCGAAAATACCAAAAATGCCGAATACCAATTATACCGAGTTACCAAATATCGAGGTTTTAATGAGTACCCCTAATATGTTTTACCGGTATTTCGTCATAATTTTGTCTTTTGATTGTCCAAATCCAAGTTAGTTTATCATCAGACATCAAATCTCTCCAATTCTTCGGAATGTTTTTTTTTAATTTAAAATTTTCCGGAAAATAAGAATTATTTTAATAAATAAATAATCATTAATTTATGTTTTTCATTTGTAATTTAAAAATAAATTTAATTGAACTCATTACAAATTTTTTAAATCAAAAATTTATCATTGGCAATTACTTTTATATACGGAAAATATTAAGTGGAAACAAAACTAATTTTATTTTTATTTAATATGTCTCAAAACAAAATATACTAATAAATAGCAATATGAATTTCCATAACAAATGGGTACTTGTACCCATTCCGAACACTTGCTGTGATCCGGTTCCAATTTCATATGGGTCCGGTTCGACTTCTTGATTATCACAAACAGTTTTCCAATCATTTTATTCATATCTATTTCTATATACATATACAGGTTTATATGCTTATAAGCATATATATATAGAATGTAGTTTAATTCTTATATGTATTTATAAAATGTAAATATTTGTTCACATACTAACGCTACCCATATTCTTTGTAATCCATAAAAAAAAACTGCCATCGATTTTTATATCTTTTATTAAATCCATTCTGTTTATTAAACAATATATTACTTGTAACAAATCCATAATTCGACAAAAAAAAATAACGTTTTAATATTATTTTAGCATGCAACAAAAAGAGAAAATCAACGAGATTACTTTACTATTTTTTTTTTTTTTTTTTTTTCATTTTAAATAATTTCTAAAGAGAAAATGGTTTTTTCCCTTTCGATACAAATCATTAATTTCGTTTTTGGCTATATGGAAAGCGAATATAACTATAATTTAGAAATTGGTACTCTAGATTTCATCCAATTTTATATTTTTGATGGTCAAATAAGATCAGCTTTTTGATCTATAATCATATTTATACTCTTGAGAGCTAGAAGTTAATGGCTTTTAGTTTTGTATTCATTCTATTTGATATATGAATAAAGTTTTATATTTCGGTTCATCTTTACGTTCTATCAAGTTTTTATAAATATATGCATATGTATTATTATTTTCGTAAACATGTTAAATGAGATATAGACTTTCAGTAAACCAGAAATAAAATAAAGTAGAGAATATTTCTGAAATAAATAAATAAATAAAAATATAACAATAATGTAGATCTTGTGTAAATAAAATAAATTGAATTTCTCACGCACCACATCATGAAGTTTTTCTTAAAAGTATAAGGATCACAACTTTGAAATTGACTTTTGATAATTTTATGGATCGATTTTAAAAACTGGTACAGTATAAGAAGTACTCAGGACTGGGAGTACTTAGAGAGATGAGCGCATACATGCGTTCGGAGTAGGTGGAACATCAGCCCCCCTGAGATTTTGAAAGAAAGAAAATTGGTCTATTTTTCGTGTTTGGTTTTGAAAAATAAAAGAAAAAATAGTATCTTTTTTCAGTTTTTCATGGATACAATTTTGTTTTCCTTTTTGGTTGTAAATTTATATCGTATTTTGGGAAACTTGAAACTATTTCCATCCAAAACACAAATATCCCACGAAAAATCCTTGCTGTATGCAAATCGTAAGGTAATTTTCAAAAAATGAAAAAGATATTATCGAGGTATGCTATTTTTCTTCTAACACAACGGGGAGTAACCACCTCTCCACACTCTACCTCTTGCATTTTAAGAGAAGTTAAATTAATTGATAGAAATTTATCGATTTTCAAAAAATACTTTTATCAACAGAAGAAAATTATCATCAATAATATACAATAAACAACATATTCCACATTCTATTACCCAATTCTTCTAATTATATTATATATTCTTAATAGCCAAACAATAAAATGTTCTACATCTTAAAATTAATTCTATAAATTACTCGAAGCAAGCAATATTATAAATAGATATAGGTACTATTATTATTTTTGCTTAGTTCTATTCCGGGAAATACTTATAAACAAATGTTTGGTCTCAAGCAATTTAGTATTACAATCATTTCTAGTTGCTATTTTCATTATTCGTTGCGAAATATTACTATTGCATTTTACCAATTGCATATATGCATATCATGACGATGTTAACACACAAATACACATGAACACAGCCATATTTACAATTTATGTATATATGTATGTAAATACATATAACGAATGATTTTTATTCTGAAATTATCTCCATATCTCGTTACATTACCCTTATAAAATATCGGTCAACCACTCCTCTAGATTGTTCATATAAGCATAAGCTTATAGAGGTAGATATAAAATTGAATACATACCTCCATATTATATATTCTATATATATATAACATTATTATGACCCGATTTAAATTGTGGATATGGAACGTTCGTCGATAGAAGCACAAAAATTGTATGGTTCGTTTGTCACTTATCGAAAACTATAAAGTGATATTTATATTAAAGTTATCTCATGAACAGCTACGGATATATTTTGAATATAGCCGCACTAGCCGGTAGTTATCTTGTGATTATTTGTACAACTTAATTTTAAAATTTAGTATTGGTCAGATAGAGCAATTTAAAAACGGCTTAAACGAATTTGGGAAATGAGGTGTGTAGACAAGCCCAAGACGAGGCTTAGTTAAACTTATAGTTTTTCTAATCGTACAGAAATATGAGTTATATTTTGATCAAGGAATGAAATGTGGGTATTCCCAAAGTTATAGCATTTCCGCTCTTCATAAAATATTTCGAGCATTTCAGTATCATGTCAAAAAAAAAAAAAATTGAAACGCTAGCATAAGTGATAACGACTAAGAATAGTGTAAAATGAATTTGACGGAAAATTTTCAAAATATTTCGATGCGTCTCTATTTGTTTCCATAAAAAAATAAAAGATTTGATATATTACACTCATATATAAATATATATGTACATACAACTAATATTTCAAACTAAATAAATTATTCGTTCAACGAATAGTCGACGGCCCTTGTCCGCCTACTAAATACGGAGATTATGTTTCTGGAAAAAACAAAGTCAAACACCAAAATCTTTAATTTTATTTATCAAGCAATTGCAACAATTTAAACGTACCAATACTATGAAAAAACAATATTTTTTAAAAAAAATCATTCTTGATGAAAATAAAAAAAATAAAATAAAATAAAATTTCGTATAAAAAATATTCTAAAAAGTTGTCACCATAATATATATATTCGGGTGACCGGGTTTTCCACTTTTCCGAATTTTGGAGCGGACAGAAGCTCAAAATGTTGTATTTGGGAATAACGAAGGTATCCAAAATTTGGTACTGATAAGTTAAGGGGAAGGCGTGCCTCAAGGGGGTTGAAGTTTGAAATTCGAAAACAGCAAGAAAACAAAAAAAATCTATCGATACAGAACGTTTTTGTATATTATACAATAATAATATACACTAGTAATTTCTCCAAATATTTTTTTTTAAACTATAATTCAAACGGGAAAAAAATATCGTAATAATAACTAATTCAGAATTATTATATAAAATATTCAACCATAATACACAGTTTATATATTTAAATAAGTAATATTGCGTTTTATTTGGATAAATCTGTATAATAAATGGAATGCTTATGCATATTTGTATAACTGATGTGTATATAGACTCCTAGGGATGCGTATAAATATATATCTTTAATGTTATTGAATTTTTGCTCTTTTTCGTTTTTGTAATGTCTCTGTTTAGATTTTCTGTTAATATACCTACTTTACTTTTCATCGTAATATTTCAAAAAGAATCCCCTTGACTTATGATGTGATATGATGTCAAGAACATAATAGTTAATTTTGAATATATTTAGTCAGTAGAATAGAGCAAAATAAATTAATAAAGTTCAAAGAACTATTAAAATGTCTCTGTTGTATTTTATTTCTGTTAAATAATAATATGTACGACTTTTATGTAAAGAGAAACCAAATAACTTCTTTCATTATAAGAAAGTATAAGAAAGTGAATAATAAAATGTATATAAAAAAAATACACTTCTTGGAAATGTTTGAACCAGAGTACAGAGTGTGACATGCGTTTATAAATTATATTTTACATGTATGATATATAAATATAATATATTACAAATAAGTAATTCAGTTAATATAATATTAAAATTATAATTGCAGTTTTTGTTTAACAAAAAATTAGTTGTCGTCGTACAACTCAAATTTTTATTTTTTTTGATGTTTGTAAAAATTACCTAGCTGTGTTTTGAAAAATTACCCTTAGATGATTTTTTTTAAGAAATATACTCTTTTCTTTAAATATTTTAAATCGCAAAAAAGGGAAAATTGAAAGAAAATTTAAAATCAATACTTTTTTTTTAATGCAACGAAATGTTCTTATATGTATATTACGGTGACCGACTTTTGTACGGATACAATTTTTTTTTCGAGTTTTCCAGATTGTACCAAAATAAAATAAAACTTTTTTTCAAAAAAATAACGTTGCCAAAATTTTGAGCTGATTATTGGGCTGGCGCAAAATCGAGCAAATTTTTATATTTTCATTTTTTTTTTTTGCAGATCTTCACGATTCACAACTTTCTAAGCACTTTTACACCTATCACACTAAAAATGGTAAATATTTACCAAGAATTTTTTACTTGTAATTTATCTGCTACAATTAGAAAAAGATATGACTATAAATTTTAATAACAAATATGAAATGTGCTGTAATAAAAAATTGTAAACACGCGTTTGATGGGCTTAGCAAGTTATTATTTAAAAATAAATTCAAATTATCGTACTGTCAAAATATTTACCATTAAAAGTAAAGAGATATTACAACAATTCTGCAAAATATTTCAGAACTATTGAGGTAAAAGAAAAAATACCGGTTACTTATTGCAGAAGTATAGAGCGGTTAACATGTTACTTTTCAATTTGTCTGGTAAAATTATATAGGGCGCTCGGTCTTTTTTGTCATTTCCTTTCATTTAAAACAATGGAGAACGTATGGATATTTACATTTTACCAGGAAAAAATTCTTGGTAAATATTTACCATGCTCCAGTGTGATAAGGCTCTTTAAAAAAAAATTGGTAAGGGCCCCCGTCATATTTTTCAAAAATGAAAATCTCAAAATTTTCTCGATAATTTCCCAATCATCAACCAATTGGCTCAAAATTTTGGCCATGTTATTTTTTTGAAAAAACATTTTTTTTATTTTGGTACAATCTGGAAAATTCGAAAAAAAAAATGAAAACCCACTCACCCGAAGGCATAATATATATTATATATATTATATATTCATTTATATAGAAATCTCATCTGAACAACATAATTATTAATTTTAATCAATTGTAATGTTACGGAGATAATTCATTATTTCTAGCAAAGATACCCTAATACTTCCTATATCGTACAGTGTAATTGAGCACGAGATTGATTATAATGAGATTTTCCTGATTACGGTTTCTTAGCTTTCCGTTATGATTAGTATATAACAGATATAGTACATTTCACTCATTTGTTGAAATGTTTGTTGTCGAACTTTCAGTGTTTCCAATAATATTTTCTACATTAGAAATACCCATCCACTTGCCTGGGGATATATTTGAAAATGTAAGATATGGTAATATTTTTGTCCAAAAAAAACCGTGTAACCCTTTTTTTTAGTAACAAACTTTTACAAACTGAAAGAAGATACTAGGAGTAAACCTGAGTGATTTTTTTTGTATATGGAATTTTTGAAATTTACGAATTTACGAAAAAAAAAATACTAAATTTTATACAAATAAACCGCGCTCTATGCAAATTGTATTTTGGTAAGGTGATTTTTAATATAAAATTATTGTCAAATTATAACAAATAGAAAATAAAACTATAATATATACGTATAACATATAGATTATAATTAAAATACGTAAAAGACTAAAACAAAAGCTTACACACATGACATGCGAATATTTCATAATCTAATATAAATGTATAAATTGGACAATGAGGAGTTAATAATATTGTCTTTTGAATGGTACTAACTTTATTTGATTTGTTTAAAAATATCTCAGAAAGAGCGTCAAAAAAAACTTACAATTCAACAAAACTCTAATAAAATCACATCCAATAATTTTATTAAACTGTGGCTAAAAACTCCTCCTCTCAATCATAAATAAAATACAGACTAAATCGTATCGTAATCATCATTACTTCAAACTCACAAATTAATTAACTTAAAGAATATTAACTTAAGCGAGCAATTTCTCTACTTGACTACCTAAAAAGTTTACATAATAAATTGTCATAATTTAAGTTTCATCCTAATCGAACCATAAAAGTTCATTAATCATATTTATATTTCTTCAGTGTGCATTTTATAGTCGATGAAAGGCAGAAAAAAAAATTAAAATAAAATCCATTTTTCTTTTTACCAAATACCTTTATAACTGCATAGTAAAAGCATAAGATCTATTAAGAACACGCAAACGAATTTCTTTTGTGATTGCCTTTTGAAACATGTATAACCGCAATATAAAAATGTTATATATACCTCGTGTTGTATAACGATATAATAAAGCTTTAGTAAAATATATTTTGTGAGGATCTTACAAATTCTCTTCCATCTTAAAGCGAGCGGGCTAAAAAACGATATGGCTATACGTTCATCGTGAAAAGCTCGGTTTTTGGAAAATTTTCGGTTATGCATTGTTAAGGAGATATATATATTATATATATATATATATTATATAACCTTATAACATCAACTTATTGCTGGTATATTAGCTAGAATGGAATAGAAGATTATGGTGAGAACGTGTACGAGATATAAAATACAATTTTTGTTTTGTGTAGGTACTACAATTGGTACTATCAAAATGTGTATTTCACGCGCTACGCTAGATGCATAAGGTTGGTCTACACTCTACATGCTAGTAGAATTGGTTAGAACCTATATGTAGACGGGTATCCTTATAGAAAAACGGATTGAATGCGACTCTAGGTCAAATGGAGAGGCTGCAAGTTTTTCATTTCGCACTATACACTGTTAAGTATTCTATGAAGGGTGAAATTTTTGTTATTATTCATTTGGTGTGTTTTTTTTTTTATTTTTATGATTATAAAGAATATTTATTCGAAACAATAATCTCACAAACTATTTTTAATGAACATAGTTAGTTAAATAGACGTTTTCTATTTAATAAAATTTGAATAGAATTTTTCTATTGTTATTATTAATTCAAACAAAAGCACGTACTCTATTTTTTGTTCGCATAACCTACCTCTATATAACTAAACATAAATCCTCCAAAAAACATGAGCCAAACCCAGCCCGGCTGATGTTGAGCTTTCATATCTTTATATCAACATATCATCATAACATAATATAAGAATATAACTATAACATTTTTAACTATGAATACTCTCGTTTGCCGTCCCGTATGTGTATTTGTCTCTATATGGGCTACGGGATCATAATGTGTATACATATATCTCTATCTACATTATAATGTTTATGATTTTATATTATGCCTGTTGTTTCTACTCTATTTCTAAATGCGCATGTACTGAATGATGCTGCACACAGATTCCCAGGCTTGATGGTGCTCGTGGTGGTATTGATGATGGTGGTGGTAAGCGATGTATGTTAACTTTGTATGATTTTGAAATTCCGTGTGCTTTATCAAGGGATGCGAGCGGTAAAAGAAGTATAGCGGGGTGTCTATACATAAACGATCACGGTGCTTTTGGTGCACAACATTCTAAAGAAGAGCAATAGCAAAACGTAGCATCTAGTTTACGTTCAGTACATCTCTGACGTCAAAAAGAGTGAATCCAGCAAAAATTTGCTGTCGGATCGGTGTCAAATTATTAAAATAATATTAAGTATTCACACACAATATTTAGTAAATTTTTTCCAACCAACAAAAAAAAAAAAAAATAAATAAAAAAATAAACAAAAAGATAGACAAAAAAAAATTATAGAAAACAACAATAATTTACTTTATGTGAGTGTGAATATTTTAACCAGTGAGTGATAGAAACTAAGTATTTTGTGAATTTTGATGGTAATGTAAAATGAAATGTTTTTGTTGATATACTTTTCGCAGAATATTTGTGTGTACGCAGTGTGCGAAGTGCGATAAATCGATTAAAATTAATATAAGCTCCTTGGTGTAGAGAGAACTGTCAAGATTTTTAAAATAACCAAGAGTTAAATTAGTACTTAATGTGATGAGTATGTTAGGCCATGTAAATCTTTAAAAACGTTTACTAGTGATTTTATTATCACGCATTTGAATGCGGTTTATATATTTCAAAAACAATTATAGATTACATGTATAATGTATATATAAATATATATATATATATATATATCTATATATATGTGTTAGTTGTACAAATATTGTATTAATGTTTCTCATCTTCTGCAGTCCACCGCACCGCTTAATTATAAATTTTAAATATATAATGCTGAACTTTTGATTTAAAAGGTGTTTTTTAAAATTTCGTTCAGATTTATATGTTAACATTACATTTTTATTTCTCATATATATTTAATTATATATATCATATTATTGAGTTGCCAGAATTTTGTGTTTATTATCTGCAATCCGCTGAAATGTTACATTATTTTCTGATTAAATTTGGCTCGAGTTCAATTCTTTCTCTTTTGTCATTTTAAGTTCACTTGGTTTTTTTTATGTTAGGCCAATACTTTAGTTTGTATTTATCGTGATCCAAAAGAAAAAAAAAAAATAAATAAAAAATTTCTCGTTTTTGTTCTGTTGACACTTACAATGTTTTAATTAAAATTAAATTTAAGAGTTATTGTCTTCCTCGAAAGTTGTTTCATCGTAACCGCATATTATTTTTTAAATATATAATTTTATTTTTTTATATTAATAGTTCAATATTAATTATGTGTATTATGACTCATTCATTTTTATTTTTCAATTATCAATGCAATATAAACAGAGCTTTATCTATGTGTCTCATTGATTAACAGTAAACCAAAAGATCAACCAGAAAAATATTCCTTTTGCTAAAACTTTATGACCTTTTTGAATTTTTTTTTTTAATTTTCCCGGTTTTCTCTAAGGTTTTACCTTTCAAAATTTTTTATAGACTTTTGGCATTAAGTATTTAGAACGTGGGAGCAAATTGGATATACATACACTTTTACATAAAAAGAGTAAAAAAAAAACACTTCAATTCAACTAAACCAATTTGATCCAAGAACATTGGGATCGTAATGATGTCTAATTATAAAAATCTCATCAAAATTGGTTACAAAATATCTTTTTACTATACTCACCGAATCCTCTTTGAATGATAATAACATTTTCTTCTATAAATAATATAGAAATCTTTAAATTACCAATTACAGATGAAAAGCTTAGAATTTTAATAAATCCTATTTAATTTCTAATTGCAGTTCAATTTTTCTGAAACTCTTATGTTTCACTTTATTTGATGAATGACCGATTAACATTTATTAAATTATAAATTCATGAATAATGCTTGGAAAACTCGTGTTGATTATAAATATATACAAAACTTTTCTACAATATTTCTTAACATTACAATTAACAATTCCTCACAAAGACGAATTCTATATATAAAAAAAAATGAATATTTTTCATATTGTGCCGTCGGCTAACATAGGCCTCTATATGTTCATGTATATTTAATCTGTGCAATTATAAACGGTTAATTAAATAAAATTTTACTAATTGCACAATAATTTTAATTTCGCACCTTATTCGACATTCTCGTTAAATATTTTCACGAAATAATTATTGAGTTGAATAGGGTTGTTTAGAATGAAAAATATTTAACATGTATATACTTAGTAGACCCACTTATGTATTTTAATGAGATATAGGTTTGGAATTTCCAATGTTATCTTCTGCATGGTATGGCAAAATGAAGGCTATTGAATGATATTAACTGAAATATATGTTATAGCTCTTAGCACTGTTTTAAATAACTAATTAGCTAAATGTTATGCCTTAATTCTGTTCTCTACTTTTCTTCTCTTTTTTTTCTTGAATACATAATTCTTTATTTGATTTATGGCTTATAACAGCAATAATATTTTAGTTTAAACATTCACAAAAACTATAGGGGTATTCACTAAAAGTTGTATAAGTCGCGTAAAGCTAAATTCACATGGATGTAAAAGTTTGATGTAATTTAAAGGACATCGATGTATTTCGTATTATTATGTTGGTATTTTCATATATTTCGCTAAAATTCGACTAAAAAACCAACATAATAATAGGAAATACATCGATGCCCTTTAAATTACATCAAACTTTTACATCCATGTGAATTTAGCTTAACTCGCATAACTCGCGTAACCTGCGTAAGTTTTTACGTTTCATATGTAACAAAAGACAGACTTACACGATTTACGTGGCTTACGAGCCATTTAGTGAATACTTCTTATAATAATCTTATAAGCCGAATACTATTTCAACAATAGTTTTTCTGTGCATTTATTTGACGAATACGTATATTAAGGTAAGGTTCTTGAGTCATGAATTTGTTCAAAATATTTTAGGCCGTAGTTCCTTTTTACTGCCTTTTGCAATATACAAAATATTGTTATATTATGAAACATTGAAGAGTTACAGAAAAAAAAATGCTGTAGTTTTTCTAGTAGCTCACAAAATTAGAAGAACTGAAAAATATATATTTGGTTTTTTTGATTCCATGACATACTGTAGAACACTCGTTAATAGGTTGACATTATTTTGTCACATCTTTATTTTTTAAACCCTGCATAGTTTTTGGTAACGGACCAATTAGTGATGGGCCGTAGAAAAATATGGAAATTTCTAGAAATTTCTGAGTATATTTTTCCTAATTTTTCCATTTTTTTTTAAATTTTTAACATACTTATCTAACTTCTGAAGATAAAGTTGAAACTTTTAGTTTTTGATTAAAAATAAAAAGATCCAAATTACAGACAGTTTGTTGCGTATTATCCGTCCGTCAGTATAAAGTTTGCT
>JAABKK020055134.1:0-11113 GCA_011634745.2 Catotricha subobsoleta
ATGGCAAAACTTATAATTATTTTAACGTGTTTTCGAAATAATTTTACCTTTTTTCATTAAAAAATTTCCGCTAGGGAACTGACACCATAAAAGGGCATCACTTCGATTTAAGAGAATTCACCACAAAGTAATTTTGTATTAATTGTTATATTTAAAGAACAATTAAAAGTAACTCATCCGAATTATTGATATAAAAATATACCAGCAACAAAAACGGTATAAAAATACACAAAAAGAAAAACGAAAAAAAAAAAACAATATATATCAGAAAAAACGGTATATATAATTTTTGGTATGCAGATCTCTGGTTAAAAGCTTTGCAAAAAGGATAATGATAAAATTCAATCAATGTGAAGCTGTAATCAAAATCATGTCGAATAACAAACAATTTACACACATATTTTAAATCATCCGCATTCAAACTATATTTTCTCGCATAAATTCTAATTTCATGTGTATAAAATTTTAATTAAGCACACACAAATGTCCAGCGTGTATAAGGTGAACTCTTTCTTATAGACATGCTAACCAATTGAGTGTTCTTAAAAGAAAAACGTCTTGTTCTAAATTTACAATTACTCGAAACATCTTTCTTTTTTTCATTTTTTTTTTTTTTTTTGTAATTTCTGTTTTTCTTAATAACAATTCCACACGTAGACGTATGACTGAGAGGTATGTGGTCTAGAAATGTCAAAAAAATAATATTCTCAAACATTTTACTAATTAAAATACTAACAAAAACCATATTAAAACGCATCATCGTTAAAGCTTTATGCTTTCGCCAAAAATATATTTATATAAAAATTTTAATGCACAACAAAGAGCTCCAAAAAATGTTCGTGAATAATTTTATAATGAAAAATATATATAGAAAATAAAAAATAAATCGTGATTTCTTATTTTGTCCAGAAAAGATACAAAGTGTGTTTTTGTTATTTGCTGTGTTGTGTACTTGTTACGTGCATGCTAATGCTGACCTGGTGTCTCTTTACTTTATACCATAATTTTTCCTCTCTTTGGCTCAAAAGCGTCTCCAAAGCATATAATAAGATATTTTAATGCTTTAAACAAGATGAACAAAAAAACGAAAAAAAAAATAATAATATTTGTAAATAGTTTAGAAGTGACCGAATTACATATTGTTGGTATTTCATTATTTTATAACTATGATAATGGTTAGTTTAATTTCAATATAAAAACAAAATTAAAATGAAAATAAGAACGAAAAAAGAAGACAAGAAAGAAAAAAACATCGAAAATTTATTAAGCATACAAATTTTTGATGAATATAAAGTAAGTGAGTGATTGATGTTTTTTTTTTATTTTTTTTTTTTCTTTCTTGCCAAATTGTTTGTTACACTTTATTGGGCCCAAAGCATTTTTTTTTTGAAATAAACATAAAAATTCTATTTTATGCGAAAATACTATTTAAAAAATGAAAAAAAAAAAAAAAAAGAGCCACTTGGTACCGGTACAACAAAAGCAATTAACAAGGTGTGCCTTTTATTTGCCAGAAGATTGAATTTGAAGACTTGAAAAAAAAAACGAAAAAAAGAATAAAAATATTTCTCTTTATTTGTTGAGAAAAGTACAAAATCGTGTGAACAGAAAATATTTATCTTTAATTGTTATAAATTTTATTTTTTTCTCTTTTTATTTTTATCATAAAACATTTGCATAGCAAAGTGAAAGCATATTAAATCAATGCAATAACAATTTCAGATATTTTGTTTTTTTAGTTTTTTCCGAAGTATTTAAAGAATAGAATCCAACATAGCTTTATAAGATTATGTATGCATTTAGACGTTCATACTTCTAATATGTAGCGTTAATAATTTAATGCATAATATATGTATATCGAAATTGTCACAACGCACCAATGAGGATAACATTCAAAGAATTCAATACAAAATTCACTTGAGATAAAAAATATTTTAAAGAAATTATATAAGAAATGTCTTCGAAAAAAAATTAATCCAAGTGCTTTTCAGATTTTTCTTTTTGCCTCCTCCCGTATCTTACCAGATCTTAAAAGAAGCTTGCAGAAAAGTCAAGCTTGATCTTGACTCTAAAAGGTCAAAAATAAAGGAGAAATATCAGATTAAATGATTTTTCTATTTTCTCGAAAACTAAGTGGATTCGGATAAAACTTTTAGTACGGTATTGGTTGTGTATGCGAGCCCTAAACTTGAACTCAATAGGTCAATGGAAGGGTTGGGTTTTTTGTTTTTAATTATATTTAAAATAGTATTTAATTACCCATCATTAATTTAACCTTAAATATTGTTGTAATTTAATTAAAATATTCTATTAAACATCAATAAATTGCAGTACAATTTAAACTAAAATTCTTTGTATTTTATAGTTATATATTTATTTAATAACTCTTCAGTTTCTTAAAATCTACAAATTGTGCTAAATCGGATAATATATAATTTAAAAAAAAAAAAAAAAAAATCACCGTTTTTATAGCGCTTCAAATTTTAATAGTATTTATTGGAGTACGTAATTTATACGCGACTAATAGCTGTGTTCAACTTATTCAAGACAAATTGTTGTTCTTGATCGTAAATGATAAATTTGTTGTAAATGGTAAGTAAATGTATATATAAAGCTAATAAAATGTTAATGTTTAGCTTTATATTTACCAACTCAACGCAATAATAAAATTATTTAATTTTTGAATTTTTCAACGTTGAATTTACTCATTTGTCTAACAAATATAGTGTTTATTGCTGTGCAATATATACGAATTGAATTTAGTGGAAATATTATGTAAGTAAGTACTTATAATTTTGTTTATAGTAGAAAATGTTTCCATAATATGATGTTTATTTCAATATTAGTTGATTATTGGAAATAAATATCGTAGAGTAACAGCGTCATCGATATTGCATGATAAGTACGTAAATATTACCATCAGAACTTTGATAATTTTAAATTATATAGCAGAATTTATTATTTCAATTATGATTTAATTATTCAATCAATTATTTTACTAATTTGAATTTTTTGTTAGTTAAATTTAATTAATAATCGCACAAAATAGATTTTTTTTTTTAATTTTTTAATTTTTTTAAATGGTTTTTCAAATGTCTGAAAACGAAATAAAATCAAAGCAAATAAACACGATTTTCTGCATTTAGCGAGACGTTAGGATGATCGCCTATGGAATTATATAATTATACTTTGTGAAGTCTAATTTTCTTATTTCAATAAGGAAGAATCGTCAATATATTAATTATGGATGAACTAAACGATGCTGGATGTTCATTTACACAGTAAAGTTCAAAATCACTTAACGTGACTCGAACCATGTCAAGTTGTGATATAGTGTCAACTTAAATGCCGTGAAGGTAAATAAGACCCAATAGGCATTTTTAGATAGTATTGTCTAAATAGAGTAAATAGCAAAGATATAGACTATATAATATCTGTCTATTGGAGTTTCTTGTGGTAATATCTTTGCAGACTGCGTAATATATACATGACAGTCTTAAGACAATCCAAGTAAATCTATAGCTTGTCTAAAGCGATTCCGATGGGCAGATTTTATATTAGTGATGCCATGAATATTTTGCAAGATTCAGTATTCATTCGTCTACTGTTTGAGAACGGTTACCGTTACATATATGTAAATATATTTATTGAGAAAAAAATAAAATTCAAATTATCCAAATTATCAAACTATTTCAATAAAATAAAAATAAAATACTAAATAATTGAAATTGAACTTGACCGAAAAATTCTCGACAAAATTTCGAACAAAAATGCGCTTTAATCAGATCTCGTAAGTCTACAACAATTAATATTTTTAACTATTATCATGGCCTCTATCTCTTCAGCATTCACTGTAGCTCGGAAGCGGATTTTCAAATTTCTTAATTTTTGGTTTTGTTTGGAAATAAATAGCTAATTTCGGAAAATTTGCCATAAAATTCATAACTATTTTTAATACCGAAAAAATTAAATATAAAATGTAGACAGTGTCGTGTAAAATGGAGTCAAACTTGACACGAAATTTTACGCGACACAAATTGACATGAACATCCCTGAATTAAACCAACGTTAATCATTTAAATGATGGTTCGTTTATTATTCAATCTTAAGTCCTACTAAATCCTTATTTTAATTACCAATTAATTTTTTTTTTGTTTTAATTTTCAATGGATCACCAGATCGATTCAATGTCGCTCTCATCATTAGATATAATTCGAAATAAGCATATTTAAAGCATATATGTTTTGTTTATAGAAAGGTATGCAAGTTATATGAAGATTAAAAATTGAACATTTCGTGTACAATAAATAAATAATTTAAATAAATTTCATATAGATAATATAATATTAATATACATATAGAAAGCTAAATTACTCATATTCACAATGTCTAGATATGTTTATTGTATATTATTTATTTTTTTATTTTAGGTCATCGTCAAATAAAAATTCTTTAACATCCATAAATTAAATTAAATGCACAAATTTAACGGATTCGCTTACAAATTGTGATAAATTTCTACTGATATATCGTAAAGTAGGAAATGAATCTATTGAAATTGTCAGTGAATTTTTGCAAAAATGTCATTCTACTCTGCAACGAAAATAAAATAAAGTATGTAAAGGAAAGGTTCATTATATGTATTATAAACATAAAATGACTGTAATGTAAATATAACAGCATCGATTTGTCGTTCATAGTAAACCTGTCTCTAACAGTTTCATATATACAAACACAATAAACCAGTGCATGGCTATAATCTGAATCAGTAAACAATAATGCATAAGGTGAACGAAATGTAAAGGTTATTTGTGATGGCAATTGTAAACATATAATAAGGCAAGCATTATTTATAATGTGCCATGATTAGTTATTTAATTTTATGTGAATTTTTATCATTTTATGCTAAACATGACAACGAGAAATTGGGACATTGTATAAATACATTTAATTTACAAGCAAAATGTGTATAAAACAAAAGTTTTGTCATTTTCATATTCATTCATGTGTCGGCTATTGTAAGATGTATAATGCTTAAGTTTGTTTCGCTTTAATGGTCGTTCCATTATGATCTTTGTGCATTTGCGCCTTTGAGCAGTAAGTATCCTATATTTTAAAATTAGTATTGTAAAAGTTATAGAATATATTTTTTTTGAATAGATCTGGATAAGGAAACATTTCATTTTAATTAATTACATTTAATATGAGGTCATAGATTTTTAATTTCACTAAGAACGACAGTTGCAATTGCAAATAAAAATTACCAGAAAAATGAGGAGCACAAACACTTAAGTGACATATTGTCAATGTCCGTCTACTTTGAAAGAAAAAAAAAAAAAGAAAAGAAAAGAAGAAATATATCTATAATTTTATTTTCTAATTCAGGTAACGAAAATATTCTGCTGACAAATTAATTTCGGGTAAGTTCTACATTAACCTAAATAAAAAACATTTTTGATAATCAAACATTACACGTAATATCTATGAAAAATTCATATTAATACAATTTTACATGGCACTAATAGCTTCTTATAACAACCAAACAATTATTTATAGTAAATAAATGTTATTTATTTGTGTAAGTATTACGAGCAAAATAATAAACAAACAAAAAAACAAACAAACAAACAAAAAAATAAAAACTAATAAAAAACTTAAATTATTTTATTTGTATTAAAACAAAAAAAATTATAATTTCATATTTATTGCGAATTGCTTACTTAATAAATATGAAATTGAGACATAAAGTCTCTCAAACTAACAATGAAATATCGTAGCAAAATTTTAAAAATCAAACAAAAAATTATTATTAGAAGTACATACCTACAACTAAACATCACGGAATAACGAAAAAAAAAAAAAAATCAAGTAAATAAATAAATAATTTCTCACCAATTTCACCTTTTTCCAAAGTTTATCAGATGATGCATCAAAAAAAAAAAAAAATGCGCGGTAATAAAAATAATAACCAATACCTACCTACCTCTTACCTAGCCATTACATATAAACAGAAGAAAAATATATAATAAAACTCTCAGCTACTTATTTGAAGAAGAGAACGCACAGTACTTACTTTTTATATACACATATTTATATACGTACATATTTAACATCCAATTTGAAGAAAACCTCAACAGCCAACAAAACTACCTACAAATCCGAATTTAGGCCACTGGTACAATATAATATAGCGGTATACACAGGTCTGCGGACCACGGTTCTTCTTCACACACCAATGAAATTAAAATGACTTTGTGGTTTTTTTTTTTTTAAATATTTCTTTTTGTATAACGATATAAAACTTACCAACGGCAATGATAATGACGATATACAAGTTATGTGCGCGCGGTGCGTTCATATATATTTTATCTGGTCATCGCGTGTAAATATTTCCATGTAGATATTAATTGTAGCAACCATAGATTTTATTTGATCATTTTTTTTTTCAGTTTTTTTTTCAGTTTTTTTTTTTCATTTTTATTGCATTGGAATAAATATATAATTTTTAAACATTTAATTTTTTTAATATAAAAATATAATTTTCTATTGCTGGAAGGAAGTTCTACATAATATTACTTAACTAACATATATTAAGTTATAATTTTAAATGATTGTTGTATTATCGATATAAATTATTAGGTGTATCTTTATAATCGACTGTTAATGGTTTTTAAAGTGTTACACACAAAAGGAATGATTATTTTTATTTATGGCATTAATATTTTATTGGTAATTTTTTTTATTAAACGTAAATTAATTGACACAAGATTTAGAATACGGATTTAGAATTATGAGATTGGAAATATTTTTTGAATAGAATTTACAAAGATAAACACACTTTAGATTTAGATTATTAATTTACTAAAAAAAAATTATTCGATTTCTGTACAGTTAGTTAGTGTTGTGGCTAGTAGACAGCCTGTATATTTTTATGTATAAAAATGAATGGCGATGATTAAAGATCAAAGACAAAAATAAAAATAGTTGAAATGTAAATAATCGTTAGTACAGTAAAACCTCTATTAGACGACCACCTATCTAATGTCCGGATATCAGTAATACTTTAAACGTACTACTTGAACAATAGAATTCAAAGTTCTAAACACACATAATCTAAACACATATACTCAAATACGAATGAGATTTTATTTCGTTTTTTTTTTTTTTTATAGTTAACCGGACCACTTTACAGGTGGTGGTTCTCTAATAGAGGTTTTACTGTAAATTTGGCTTATATGATAAAATTAATTAATTACTAAATATTTATTTATTAATCTTTTATGGTTGAAAAGGTCTTGGTGAAAAATTAAAACCAAATTTTTGGGGATGTCATCATGAATGGTTGGTTTTGGTGTAATAATAAGATTTTACTACTAGCGTGCTCAAAGACTCGTTCGTGCATCTATGTACTCAAATCGAGAAATGTTCGATAAATAAACCCTTTACCTTCCTCCCCCGTACGAATCATTAAATGTTTGAATTATCCCCTGTTTTTTGCTCATAAATCTATTTTTTTTGTAATTACAGGGAAGTATTTACGGAATGAAGAAGGCCTTTTTTGTGCTGATGAAAAATATTTTTGCCCTGGTACACTTTTGCAAAAGTCGCGCGGCGCCTATGATTTTACATATTGCTTGATATTAACAAATAAATAAATAAATAAAATTCATCTCTTAAAACTAACAAAAATAAGATTCCTGTAATATTACACAGCATTTTGTTTCCTTTTTTTTTTAAACTGCAAAACGATCATAGTTAAATGAAAATTTACAGGAGACAAAAAGCTCGCTCTTTCAAACAATTCTTATATTCTAAAGATTAAAAATTCAACTCATTCGGTATAGAATCTAAAGCCGAATTTCACATTTTTAAATAATATATATGTTGTGACATTATATATCGGTGTCCTGTTTGTTTAGAGTTCTTCTATATTTAAAGCAAACAAACAAGTTAAAAATGAAACACATATTTTATACAATAGTAAAAACAATGAAATAATAAAAAATAAAAACAAATTTCAACGTACGGAAAGCTAACTGCATTTTAACATTATAGATCATGTGTATTGTGTATATGTAATCTAATTCTGTCGATAAATAAAACGCACATAGATTTATATGTAATAATATCTCTGCTTGAAAGTAAAAAAAAAAAAAAAACATTAAACGGTTTAAAACATTTAATAACATTTTCAAATTATTGATTTATTAAGTATATTATGCCCTATTATTTTATGCCAGAAATCTGTTTGAATTCAACTTAAAACCACGATTATATTGATTACATATATTTGTATGCTACTTTGTTATGTGCACCTGTTAAATATAATACATAAAAAAACCTTACAAAATATTTTAAATAAATATAAACAATATAGAAATACAATAAAAAAAAGAGAAAAAAAAACGAAATAAATTAAAAAAAAAAAAACCTACAAAACACTCTACTGTGTAATAAATATTACGTGTATTACTTCCTATCCAAACAACTAAAAACATATGACGACGTAAAAAAAACAAAAAAAAAAAGTAGGTATCATCACATTAAAATATCAGAGATATTTTACCCATTGTACTAATAATTGCACGAATACCATTTCAATGCCGAAGAAATTGCTGTAAAAATAATGCATGCATATAAGCGATACCATTTCAAAAACTGAAGACCTTTACACGTACTACCACTTCTACGGTTACTACTTGTTTTTTTTTTTTTTTTTACCACCACACAACATCTTATATACAGGTGTGTGCGGTTTTGGTTTACCATGCTTCCATGAACTTGAAATTTTTTTTTAAATCGGTCTCTCTTAAAACATTTTGAATTGAAACCATAATAATAATAATAATAATAATAACAATCTCTCTGAACAAACTTTTACAAGACATTTAAACTGATGAAGGCATGTTTTACAGTCTTCAATATTCAGTTGAATATCGGTTATCATTGTGAAAGGTCGCAATTTCTGTATATCCATTTGCTTATACTTGTGCATATGTGAAAATAATAATAACAACAACAACAACAACAACAACAACAAGACATTTTGCGCAAAGTGAAATATTACTGTTTATTTATTAATTATTTATTTAATTCATACAGAAAAAATAAATAAATAAATAAATAAATAAAAATTCGATCACAAAATATTGACGGAAATGAAATAAAGAAAATGTAAATAAATTTATGAAAAGTGGAAGTTCTAAACAGTATAAATAATTGGAAAAAGTAAATAAAAGGAGAAAAAAATTTATTAAACAAATCTCAATATTAAGTATCTCACTGTTTAAGGAATATATAGAAATCGATATATGATAAACGTAAATGTTAAAAAATGTGTCCAATTTTGAATTTGTGTGAAATATTATAAAATTCGAATAAAAAGCAATTAAAAATAAATAAATGTTAATAGTTATTAATTGTAGTTTATTGAAATATTTTAGTTATTTTAATCAAATTCAACATCAAAAATGATTCAATTTAAATGTTATAAAATGCATGCAAAAAAGTGGATTCTTGTGCTATACCTTACCATTACAATAGGAAGCATAAACATTGATGGATTAAGTTTGGCGGATGATGAACGTGGTATGTACACCTCTATCTCTCTCTATATATATATTTTTAGTTGTATCACACACTTTTTAATCACAATTGGGATAATTACAAATAGAAAAGCCAATTGGAATTTTATTTTTAACTCTTGAATTATATTTATAATCATATTATAAATAAAACTGCAGAAAAATATTAATAAATTAACCCAAAATTAACCCAATTTTATTTTATTATTTCGTTTTGAAATTATTTTCAAAAAAAAAATAAAAAAAAACCAAAATTAAATTTAACAAAACCATAAACTTTCTTTATTTTTCTTCCATGCACAAATATATATTTATGTCAATGATTATATTACTTTGCCTATATAGAAATTTATTTATTATTCAAATAACGATCGCTGCTTATCAACGAAATAATGAGTCAGTGTGAGGTAAAAACGTGTAGGCTTTCATAGTGAGAGAGAGAAATTTCGGTATTATATTTCATTATTATTATGTTGACATTCCATTTCTTTTCTTGTACAAATTATTTGTCATAATTGTAAATAAATATATTTGTGAGATCAAACCAGAAATAAGAAGAAGAAAAAAACGATTACATATATCGACCTGCTTTTCGACATTATTACATTTAAATCTTACATTGCTTCATATTTTAACGGAAGAAAAAATAAAATAATAATAATAATCATGTTTACATAAAAGGAAGACTTAAACATTTTGCATCTCTAATTTAGGTATGAGTTATGAACTTATGAATAGGAACCAATAATTAAAAAAAACACACACACACGCGCACACACATTTTTGTTATACATATTACATATATGACCGGTGTTTCCTGTACGTTAATAATCAATTTGAATTGACCTGTCATGGTGTGACATTCTTCACGTTACTAGGTCAATAACTAGGTGATGGGACCAACTATTGGAAAATGTTAAAAGCCTATGTTGTAGACCTTCGAAAAATAAAGACCGCCATCAATATTGAACTTAGCAGTTTATATACCCTTTCTGACTTTATAAAATTTATTCTGCGATTTACAATAAAAAAAAAAAAAACAAATTAGAAAACAAAAATCATATCAGTTTGAAAAATTTCAAATGAAACCAAACTGAATATTACATATTACAAAAATGGTCAAATTGTTTTGAGATCAACTGAACTAATTTCTTTTTTGCTTTTCATTCGTTGAAATTTAAACGGATTATGACTACATGTGTGTGGTCACAAATTAATCAAACAATTCTTAGTACCTTACCTTTCACCAATTTTGAATTTTATGACTCAAAGTTTTCTACTGTTTTTATTGGGATCTGCAAATGCCTATAGTTGTTCATACCAGGGAATAAAATAACCAAAAAAGCTGAGTGCAATATTTTGAAGAAAACAAACTTTGTGTGTTTGTACCCAGAGGTGCGCACGCTTGAGAGCTAAAAAAATAAAAAAAAAAGGTCTTCAGTCTTTTCAAATACCGCGCTGTATGCAAATCGTATTTTGAAAACGTAAAAAAGATACTATTTTCTCTAAATTTCTTTCAAATACCGCGG
>JAABKK020055145.1:0-11111 GCA_011634745.2 Catotricha subobsoleta
AAAAATATCACCTTGCATCAAATTAGTATCAGTAACATCTCATCATCTGAGACTAGGTATATACTTACTCGAAGAAGCTGGTGAGGTGAATCTCGTAATATGTATTAATTATTTTTAATGAACTAATCATGAGAATTCGAAAATCTTAATTTAAAAACCAAAAAAAAATACATAAAGCAAAAAATAAACAAAATATATCGAAAGAAAGAAGAATAAGCACAATAAATAAAAATAACTTTATTTGATTAAAAATCATATGAACGAACGCACCATAATATCTACCTCCTCCACCTACCTCTATATATTTCGCATGAGCACCTTCTACTTATAAAAAGCCAACCAAAACTATGAATTAGTCTTAATACTAACAAATTTTTTACATCGCACTCAGTATATAAAAATATAATGAGAAGCGCGATTTCTAAATGAAATTTAAATAATAACACTTTATTATATATTTTCAGTAGTTAATTTTAACTTCCCATTCGAACTGTTAACACATTTTTAAATTATATATTCGATTATTGAGAGATATTTTAAATATAAAAATTATTTAAAAATTGTTAACAATTTAACTATTCGTGTGCGTGTATCTACCAGATAACATTTATTAAATAAAATTATAATTACATGTTTGTGTAAGTTTATTGTGTGAAATTTGTACCTATAGATTTTTTTTTTATTTTGCAGCGCAGAGAAATTTTGGTTGACACAATTTCAATAAGAGAGAAAAAAAAAGTATATAAATAAATAAATAAATAAATAGACACATAAAAGAATAACTAAACAAATAATAATGATTACTTTCAAATTGTGTAATGTGCTTTTTGTATCAATTATTGTTGGTTGTGCAATTGCTTCACCAATGTATTACAAAAAAAATGAAAACGATAAATATGAGCCAGGTAAGCGGGACACATAATTAAATATTTGCTTTTTTTTTTTTTTAAAACCATTTGGTTGGGTCAAGTTCTTTACTTCATATATAATTCGAAAACAAAGCAAAACTAAAAAAAAAACTAAATGTAATTTTAATTAGAGAATGAGTTGTGTGACCTTTATGTCTTATATGGAAAGTTTGCAAACGTTTCTATAGCTACACATTTTTATGTATAAAAATATGTATTTGGCCATTTGTTGAAATAAATTATAAAGAACCAAAAATGAAAGGTGGGCGAGTTATTTGTAAAAATGGTAAATATTCGTAACTGACGATCGAGCTTTAAATTACTTTAGATGATAGGCATAGTTTGGGCAAAATGACGTGAACGTAAGAAATGGTGTGAAAAATGACGTGAGAGTTAAAATTGCATTCTAGTTTTTACGTTCACGTCATTTCTCACACCAATTCCTACGTTCACGCCATTTTGCCCAAACTGCCTAATAAACAAACTTGTTGAGTGCTTCAAACAGTTTAGTTTTATTTATCCCAATTCTCGACCATATGTTTTTTCTGAAATCAGAAGCCACATATCTTGGAATTATATGAAATCTATATTGATAGAATCTTGTGGATTAAATAACCGTTTAAAATTTTTTGCTATTTAAAAAAAAAAAAAAATCCGAAAAATCATTGAAATCATTTGGTATTTATTTAAAAGATTCCGAAAAAAAATTAACATTAGAGGCCACAGTTTGGCTTGTTTCCTTTCCTTCGGTTATTTCTATGGAAAAATTCAAAACAGTAATTATCTTTCCATGATTAAAAATAAAAATGTTTATTTATGTTTTGTACAATCACCTCTATAAATAGTTTTTAAAATAAAATTGCGATTTATGAGTTGATAAATTTAAATTAATAAATTGATTTAAGCGGAAATAAGCAAGAAAATATGAATTATTAAAAATTAAAACTAATTTAATAATTATTTATAATTTATTGCTAAATTGCAATAATTACGTTTTATTAAAATGAATCGCGATCAGGGTTCGATTGAATCATTCATTCATACAATATTTGAATTTAATTTTGTTGAATAATATGCGAATTATTTGAAATGATTGTTTTGATTTTGTACTCTTCGGACTAGAACTGTTTCAGTTGCTGAAAAATTACAATAATTGTATCTCACAAAAATCTCATGTTAAAACAAAAAAAATTAATGAATAAAGAATTGAATTGAATTGGACTAGAACTGTTTAAGAGTTTTTTTTTTTTAATTTTGTAACTATTACATAAAACATTATGCATTTCATAAAAGGAAAAGAGATAGATCACAAACTTTTACAAAGTTATATTTTATTACGAATTTATTACTATTTCTAGATACTTTTCACTAACGAGTAAGTAGTGCCATTCTGTATTCAAATAGTAACGAATCGTAATTAAATGCAACTCCGTGTAAATGTGTGTTTCCTTGGAAAATTATCATCTCTCACTATATTAGTTGATCTAATAAGTTACCATTAGCTCTATTTGACATCTATTCCAAAAGTTTATTGTAAGACAACTTTTGATACTAAATAATTTGTAATTAAAAAACTATAGATTTTATGATAATCAAATTAGAAAATAATACAAAAAATACAAAAAAAAAAAAAAAAAATCAAAAATTGTTTTAATAAATTGAAAAAAAAAATCCGATTCCAGATTGCGATATTAAAAAACAAGGACCTTTGAAAATAATTATTGATAATATTATGATTTGTTTTTATTTTTCTCCTTAAATTACAATAAACCACTTTCGTTTTATCCATGTACATAATTTTTTTTTTTTTTTTATTAATTTCAGATTTGATTGCCGTTTCATCAACCGTAATACCACTGACAGTGTATCAAGTAAGCAATTCCGGTATTATTGGCCATCCATCATCACCAATTAGTGATGAATATAAAATTGCTTATATGAAGCATATTCACAAGAAGGCATATTCCGAAAACGATGATCCCGATACATTGATAACATGTAAATAATATATGATTAAAAACACTTAAATAACTTAATTGGATTAATATTTGACTTAATTTTATTTCTTTTTTCATATAAAAACAACACAAAAATCACAAAAATGAAAACAGTGAAAAAGAAATATCATCACGATAAAAAACATACGGAATTGCTAAATGATGAAGATGCAACCGTTTTATTTGCTGGACTTAAACGAAATTAGTGCAAATTGTTCTTTTATTCTGTAATTCAATTACTTTTAATGCTATAATCAATTTCGAATTCAATTTTAAAAAAAAAAAGAAGAAAATTATAACCGAAATTAAAAGTTAATCTTAACTATTTAAAACATATATCTTTACAACCTTAACATAAATCGTTATAATTATTAATTAAATTTAGGTTACGGACGAATACGAAATTTTAAGCTCTCTAAATAATTAAACTAATGACTATTATAAAGTTCAAACAGAAAATTATACGAACTTAATAATTTTAGAAGCATTTTCCAGAAAAAGACTTGCCAATTTTCATTAAAGAACTAATTTTTTAGAATAATTTGATTAGTGAAAATAGTTAAATTGTCCGCAGACCTAAGGTAATATCTAATTAAGTTAACATTTGAGCTTAAGCAATTTTTTTTTTGTTGTCTAATTTTAAATGTAATAGAAATTATTAGAAACCAAATAACTAAATTGTAAATTTTAAAATTTTAACATTACACAAAAATTAATAACGTTGAAATAAAAAAAAATAATCAAGTATTTTCAATAAATGTTCTCCTCATTTAAATGGATTGGGTTGTGCTTTAAATTCAGTTGCTTTTCGAATTTCTCGACGTATACGTTCTTCGTCACGTTTTTGTTCTTCATCTTTTTCCATTTGTTTTCGCTCAGACTCAGTTTTGATATTTTCGTCAAATTGGCGTCTGTCTTTCAATCGGCTCATCATATGCAAATTAAATGGAACAATTGAAGTCTGACATTTTTCATAGTGTGGCTTAAACGGTTTTTTACGTAAAACATCTGGATCTGGATTAGATATAAATGGTTTTGGACGTAAGCTTTCTTCATAATCCTCTTTCTATAGTAGCGACAGTGTTACAAAAGGAAACGAGATTAATTTTTGATTTCATTGTAATTTCAGAACTACATTGAACAAACAAAAAAAAAACAAAGAAGAAACAACAAAACGCCCAACTAAATTTAGAAATGATAATTACTTACACTTTTCTTAAGTCGTTTTTCAGCTTCCTGATGACGTTTCATTACAGTTGGTGTCGTGGGACATGTAATTTTTGAAGGTAGTTTTTTGCGTTGATCAGCCGCATGAATAGCTCGAAAATTTGGTGCTGGTTGAGCATAGAAAAGTCTCTGTTGTCGTTCACGTTCTTTAACTATTTCTACTAGGGCCTTCTTTCGTGCATCGTAGACATCAGCAAAACGGCAAACATTAAATTCTTTGGTGGTGGTAGTACTATCAGGTTTAATACAATTCGATGCTAATGCCGCTCTTGGATTTGAATTTGATGTCAACGTATTTATAGTTTTTATAACTTTTTTCGTTTCATCAACTTGATGGTTAATTACATTTTCTATTGGCATATTCTCTTGATCCATTTCTATTTGTTTTTGTTCGTTTAAATTAGAAAAGTTATCGACAATTTCGTCAAGTAATCTTTCATGTTTTGGATGCTGTTGAACTATATATAAGAAAAGAGAACAAATAGATAAGGTTATGTATCAAACATTTTCCGCTCATTTAAATGTCATATAAAAACAATAGATATTTTCTATTCACGAAATTATTTTGACTAACTACAAAAATATGGAAATAGTAAAAAATAAATTTTACCAAAAAATCTACCAGAATGATTTTCTCTAAAATTTCCAACACTTATTTCGTCCCAATTGTAATCAAAACTTAATACACTTTCGTTATTCAAACCTGCATCCATTTTTCAATAAATGTTATAAGTACTGAATGGTATTTTTTCTTCTTTATTATTGTTAATTTCACTGTTGGCTATTATTAAAACTATTGATTGATTAATTTTTATACAATTATAAAATTCAAGTTACTTATTGTTTATTTAATGATACAATTTTTCAAATCTTTTCATACAAAGAACAAAACGGTTAATACAAATTTGTTTAATATTTGAACTAAACCATAAGTAAACGTTATTTGACATTTAGGCTGCATTAACTTTTCTATTTTATACTCAAATTACAGTTTCATGTTCGTAGTAATGCTATAGACCGCTTAGTGTCATCATTTTTTTTTTTTTTTTACGAATGAGCCAATTTCTCAAAGTACGAACCACTTGAAAGTAGGTGGGGCTGCATGTAGGTCGGTCAGAATTTAATGTGCGGAAACTTGTGATGATTTTTATGAAACATATGTAAGTATTTCTTTATAAATTATATAATGAAAAGTGCTCAGCTGTTTTTTAATATAAATTTTAGTATTTCCATTTCATGTTAATTGTAAAGTTTGTGCAAAAAAATTCTGGAAAATAATTAAATTCGAACAATGTTCGGAAATCCAAATCGGTAAATTTCGTACCAATAGGTGAACATACCATTTACTCAAATTATCAGAATTATTCTCAATTTAAAAAAAAAGGTGTTTTATTTGTTTATATAGTTTAAACAATAGTATATACAATAAAATGTTTCATATATATTATATTATTAATTTTTGCTTTATATTTCCGCACATCAAATCGGTTTGAAAATTCTTGATGATTAGGCGGTTCGGTTTAGAGCGGTTCGGTTTGATTCACTGATTTTAAGTTCAAATAAATAGCATGTTTATTAATTTTTTTTTGTGTGTATTTGTAATAGAAATAGAATATAGATGGCCGTTTTTCAACATTTTGACTATTCAGCCGCCTTAAACACACGCACTGCAGTTTTGTATGCTATACATCACTAGCACATGACGTCATTATTCATTTTAATTAATTTTTATAACCTCAAATCTCAATTTGGTACCCATATTTTGTATGCAATATTGGTACCAAAGACACGTTTTAGGTTATCTTTAGCTGTCAAGTGTAAAACGTGCTAGCGATGTATTGTGTGTAATGATACAATCAACGACAACGTTTTGCCCACATACGATTTCAACTGTTCTAATATCCTTCTATCTATGAGTGCATTCGTTTATTACACTTTCAGTGCGGTGTATGAAAAGTGCGCGCACTGAAGTGTTTTTTTATTCTATGGTGCACACTTTTTTCGGAAAAAAATCGGACAACAGTGCACTCTATACGCGCACCAAACGACTCTACAACAGCAGTAGAGTACTGTGGTGCACACTTTTTCATAATATTCGAACACAGTGTAGGGCGCACCGTAAATTTGACAGCGCACCAAGCAGTGCACGCACCGTATTAAAAGTGTAATAAACGAATGTACTCTATATTTAATTATTTTTCAGAACTTTTTTGCACAAAATTTGTAATTAACATGAAGTGGAAATACTAAAATTTATATAAAAAATATTAAAAATCAGCTGAGCGCTTTTCATTATATAATTTATTAATTTATAAAGAAATAATTTACTTATGTTTCACAAAAAAAAATCAAATGTTTCCGCACATTAAATTCTGACCGACCTATACATGCAGCGCCATCTTCTTTAAAATAGTGAACATACTTTGAGAAAATAGCTCATTCGAGATATTTAAGTACCTAAGACTTATTTGAGCTGTCAGAATTTCTTTCGTTAATTCATTTACATTCATTTTCGTTCATTCTCATTTGGGGTCAAACAACAATTATTTTGTATTTAAAAGTGACTTCCCAAACGCAAAATTGAAAATATTTCGAATTAAAATGAATATAAGAGAATATAAAAACATAATTTTATATTATATATATTTGAAAAAAATAATATCACTAAAATACTAAACTTAAGTTAATGTTGTTTAACCCCAAATGAGAAAGTGAGGCTAAATAATATTTAACGAACTAATCGATCAAATAAGTCTTGTCAGAAGATGATATCAATTTGGAAGAAAACACACTGTGTTTATATACTACTACATATTTATTTACTATAATTTTTATCAATGTTTAGCTTAAAATAAATTATAATGAGAAATAAATAATTTAATTATCAATAAAAACATAAATTTTTAACATTTATTTTCTTCCAAATTGACATTAACCTCATTTGTGACGGCATCCTTTACTGATCTGACAATTCTGTCATTTAGTTCCAATTTGTTTATTTTCAGGACTTTAATGCTGGGCTGTCATCAACAATTACATACTTTTGAAGAAATTTTTAAATCCCAGTTATAAGCTATTTAATTTAAATTCTTTGTCTAAAATTCCCAACAAAGATAAGATATACCAACGAATATTATGCAAGTGTAATATTCTCTGGCTTTATTTACCCTTCAGTTCAAGGTGGTTTAATTTCATTTTAAAAATTCTGGTTTAATGTTCTATTAAAATAAATCTAATGTCGTCGGTAGCTCACCTATCTTTCAAAACAAATTTAAATTATGATCTCTAAAAATTTCCATAAAATGAATTCCTACGTTAGTATGCAATATGAAAACATAAATGCCTTGAAATAGAAACGAAAAAGTTTAGTTTGAAAAAGAAAATTAGTAACTAAATCGTTTCTTTTAAAATTCTCTTGCTACATAGAACAATTGTTGGCTTTCAAATGATACGTTGAGACAAGCAATGCAATATGCTATAAAGAACAAAATCGCTTGTCTCAACGCATGCGCATGCCGGCTTTTTATATCAACTCATGTACTTTATGTATTTTATAAAATCTAATTCACTACTTTTTAGCGCCTTGAAATTTTCATACAGCAAAGAGACATATAATATTTGAACCAATAAATTTTCTAAGTAGCAAGAGAACTTTTAAACAAGCAATTCCCTAAGTTTCATTTTCAAAATAAGCTTATCGGTTTTGGCATTTTTATGTTTAATTTCATCAAGGAACCCGAGCTAATAGTTATTTGATGTTGAAGTGCACTTATGACACCAACTATTTTGTTTTTTGAGCATAATTTACCTTTCAGTAAAAGATTGCTTAATTTCAACTTAAAAATTCCGATTCAATGTTCTCTTAAAATAAATCTCTGGTTATCGTATTGTCTCATTACATAAAATGAAACTGAGATAGTTTTAGCCAATTAAATAAAACATGAACGTTAATAGCTTCTTCTTTAGAATAATTTAAACAAAATTACCGTAGTTTATATTCATTGTAGACATTTATTCACATTAATAAACATTTAAAGAATAAAATTTGATATTTACTATTTAAATACATAAATGTGGTTATATGTAAATGCATATTGCGTATTTTAAAAACCGCCACCACCACCCCAGCTGGTAACTTTTGGTGCTGTTGGTGCAGTATCATCTTCATTCCAATCTTCTGGTTGTGCAACAACTGGAAGTTTTGGTGTATCTTCAGCCCAACTGGCTTGATCATCAACTGGTTCAGCAACATGAACCTCCTCCAATTTTTGTACTGGCAATAATTCTTTGGCAGCTGCCTCTTCTTTTTCAGTTTCCTCTGGATCACGATAGAAGAATAAATCAACAACCACATTCCATTCTTCTTTACGTGAGATTTGACCACGTAAACGTAAAACTTCACGTGACAATAACCACCACATTAAACCAATTGAATGAGTTGATTTGGTATTGCATGGTATAGCAATATCAATATATTTTAATGGACTGTCAGTATTGCAGAATGCAATAACTGGTATATTGACATATGAAGCTTCAATAATTGGTTGATGATCAGTTAATGGATCGGTTACAACCAAAAGACGTGGTTCACGGAAAGCCTTTTGAATTTGATTGGTAAATGCACCAGGAGTGAAACGACCAGCAATTGGAGTTGCTTGAGTATAGTTGGCAAACTTAAGTACAGCACGTTGTCCATACAGACGTGATGAAATTACGAAAACCTATTTATTTGATAAAAGAAAAGAAAAAGGATTAAAATATATTTTTTAACGTATTTTTGGAAAAAATAACAAATGTTTATGAAAGCAAAAAATTATCAGCTTGTTGGTTGGCATCATTAAAATATCAGCCCCGAAAGATGATTATAAAATAAAATGTCATCACAAAAATTTGCTTTCAGCATTCTAACAAAATTATAATTGTTTTTTTTTTTTCAAAATACTTACATCTTGTGGATGTTCAATGGCAGCAATAGCACGTGCAGCCAACAACAATTTCTCCCATGTACGTCCTAAATTAATGATATGAACACCATCTGGACGTCGCTTGAATACATATTGTTCCATTTGAAAGTTAACCTTTTCGGAGCCCAAATGGCTGGTAGCAGCTAACATTTTAGTAACATCATCCTCTTTGAGGGCAAGTATGTCTAATCCTCCCGACATTGTAACGTTTTATTTGTTTAATTCAATTGAGTTACGTGTACAAAAAACCTAAGCAGCAATTGAATAATATTTTAAAATGTTTAGAATGTCCATTTCAACGCGTTGAATGGCAAAATAATGAATAAATAAAAGTAAGGTTAGGTGTGATAAAAAACAAAACATTGTCGATAAAAAACTAATAATTAATAAATAAATAATAATTAAAAGCGCTATCGGCAAAGGCATTTGCAAAAACAAAATTGCACAAAAAATACGCAAGTGAAAACTATATTTTATTGAAATTATAAAATAAAAATTAGCAAATTTGTATGGAAAAAAAATGTGGATTAAATGACACGACCACTACAAAAACACGTGGCTTTCTCGTTTAACTACAAAAACATTGTATTTATCACATATTTACTAAACTTTATTTATTTAAAATATAATTTCTATTTTATTTAGCATTTATTGTGCGAACTATTTATAATTAAAATACCAAATTTATTACTTTTTTATTGAATTTTTTTTTTTCAACAAATTAACTTACGCTGTGAGTGCCACTGGGAGCGAGCAAGAAATGGCCGATTTCATGTTATATTTCCGACGGTGTCAAATTTATTGAACGAAGAAATGCTAGCGCATGACAAAACGTTCAGTTAATTTTTGGTGGTGTCGTTGCTGAATATCATAAAAACGATTTTTGCTTAACGCCTAGTTCCCACTTGATTTTTTTTATGCGTTTTGTTCGTTTATTTTGCAATTTATGATTTTTTTATTTATAAGCAAAGTCTGATAGGATTTTATTAAAAAGTTAATGGTTAAAACAGTTTTCTTCCAACATGTGCAAAATCTCATTTTATAAATTTTGTTTCTTTTTCTTATTTTTCGTTTTTACTTCATTATGGAGAAATTTGGAAAATTTCGAAAAAAATCAAGTATTGGTTTGAGAATTTTTTTTGTTTTGTTTTTGTTTGTTTTTTTTTTTCCCCGATGCATGTAGACGGATTTTTATGGTCAATATACCGAAAAACGCAGAATTAAATTTCTGTGAAAATATATGTACTGCCGATTTGCACAGAGCATAAAACTTCAGTGGATGATATTTCCATATAAAATAACAGAGAATCCACTGAACTTTTAGGATCTTTGTTATTTTACGTACATTTTTTTGGCGACACATTAGAAGAGTACATCTAACCTCTATGCTTCTTTCTTTCTCTATGAAAAAAAATGTTGCATTTTTATGCAGTCTATTTATGTTGCATACATTTTTCGGTAGTTGGTGTCCAAAATGTAATATTATTTATACGACGTAAAAGTTTTCCGAAAATGTGATCTGTCACATAACCACATAAAAATTTAAAGCTTATATTCAGCTACTCGAATGCACTTTGTTTTATGTCGCATTGTTTATGTGACATAATTTTTTTATTTTGGACGGCAGGCATCACATGCAACTTTTTTTGCTGTATAATTTGTCCGAAAAAGCTACATCAATATGTAGCATAATATTTTGGATAGGCTCTTAAATTGTTTTTAGGATGATCGAAAAGAAAAAATCTTTCTATAGAAAAACATGTGATTCTTGACTCTATAGATGACATTTGATATCTATATGGAAATTCACAATAATGTCGAAAATGCACTAGAGATTTTTTTTTTTTTTTTTTAATTTTCTATTCTTATTTTCAAATTAGGGGCTGTTCACAACAGAGTTGGCAAAAAACATGTTTTTTTAATAAAAAACAAATACATGTTTTTACTTCATTTTTGAGAAATTTGAAAATTTTTGAAAAAAATCAAGTATTGGTTTGATAATTTTTTTTTTTTTT
>JAABKK020055153.1:0-11110 GCA_011634745.2 Catotricha subobsoleta
TATTTTGGTGCAATCTGGAATTTTCGAAAAGAAAAATTTCCCCATACAAAAGTCGGTCACCCTAATATATATATTTGAATGTAAGAGATATCGTCATACGGGTATGCGCTCAAGAAAAACAACTGGTAATTTTATACATATTTAAACATTACACCAAGACATTATGAGTGTTACTCGTGTGGCCCGCCATATCCTTTAAAGTCTAAGACAAGTTTTATCTTATATTAAATTATTCTTATGTAGAAATGTTCATAGATTGTTTTAAAAACTCAAAAAGACACCGAAGTACTTTCAACTGCAGCATTCGATTCATCCAAACAAAAAGAAATAAGAAAGGAAAGAAATGGCAATTATAATTAAAAATTTATGGAAATTTACTAAAGTTTGTGTTGTGTATCTGTAAAAAATTACAATGTGTGAAACCGAAATTACTTATAATTACATAAAATAAAAAAGAAAGAAATTACTTATACCAAAATTATTATATATGCTCGTTAATCTTGTGTATTATAAATATTTAACATAAACTGTCCTGTTGTATGGACTTATAGATTGAATAAACTGAATTGATGTTAACAACTTTATTACTTTTTACTGAATGCACTTTATTATACTGAAATATTTCTCAGAATTTTGAATATGGATGAACTTTCACTACAACAATTACGTTACATCAATTTTGATACAACTATTTGTGTTGTTTTTAATATGCTGCATAACTGTAATTGAAACATTTTATATGAAGAGGCACTTAAATTGATTTGGTAATGATAAATGAAAAAAAAAAAAAATGAACATGTGATTACTTATTGTTAAGCAAATGCGACGAATGTAAAAAAAAATAATCAAATATTTGTGTTTTTTTTGTCTTATTTTAATTGTCACGTTTAATTAACATTTTTCTTCTGTTTAACGTATTTCATGCATGCAATGTTAATTAAATATTATCTTATTCTGATGTGTATAACAATAACAGTATTTATGTATAACGCAAATGCACGAAATTGATTTTCTATTGAATGAATAGTTACCGTTTTGGTATTCTAGGTAAATTGAATAAAAGAAATAAATTCGGTGAGCTGTCATAAACATATAAGAAAGTTTTAAATAATTAAAATCGTTTTTAATGCTTTTGTACATTGAATACGGAGAGCTCTTTAACCAATTATAATATATTTATTTTGTTTTATTAAATTGTTTTCATACAAATACATATTTTGTTTGAGTGATGAGAATGACGAGAACAGTGTAGTTATATAACAGCGTGCTTTATTATAATGAATAAAATTATTGTATAATAATTCATTTGTCTACCATATTCTATAGCATCTTCGAACAGATACATGACAATAATTGAAGACATTTCCAGATACTGATGTTATAGTCAATTTCAATTTGTTGCATGTACTTGCAGGTGTGTAAAACTGATGTTTGCTTGTTTTCACCTTATTTTAATTATTAAAAGGACTAAATTTAATGTAGAGCAAAGCTGTTAATTCAGCGTTATTAGACGCATCTTTAAAGGATACATTTTGTGATAAGTATATGGGATTATCATGAATATATTATATAGTGTTATCGAAATATAAATACTAATCTAATAACGAATCCAAATATACACAAAATGTAATAATGTTTAGTGGTGCCTGTGTGCAAATAACCAAAGATTTTATCAAGAAAATTCCATAAATTCAATACTAAAAAAATAAATTAAAGAAAACGATGCAATATGAGTTTTGACTCTTGAATATTTTTAACAAATAAATTAACATAAATGGGCAAAAGAAAATATATTGAAAATGTGTAAATATATTTTTTTTCTATCGGTAAGTATTTACTGCCACCACAATTTAGTATGTACGAATTCCGTACGAATATAGTAAGAGTCTTTTCAACTTTAATACCTTACTATTTCCGCCATAAAACTTTTAAGAAGATTAATTGACAATATTATAAATATATCATATAACAATGGAATTCAAAATAAACTCTGAAATTCTTAGCTCATAAATTTTGTTTAAAAAAATCGAGTACACGTTATTATATGAATACAAAATAATTTCTAGAACTAATACATCAAGTCTAAGAATAATTGAAGCGATGTAACGAAAACGACTAAATATAGCATAAAAGAAAATTTATTATATTTTGAAAAATAAAATAAAAAAAAACAAAAAAAACGAACAAAAATTAACCGGAAAATTTTTGTTAAAAATTAGTTACTAGAAGAGTGTCTACAAGCCTATCCTTAAATTCATTGTTTCACCTTCTATTTGAGTATATAAGTATATAAAATAAAATTAAACATAGAACAACAAACAAAACGAAAAACACCAAATGCGTTAAATTTAAATGATTGTTATAATTAATTAAAGCCGCACATTTTCATCTTTATACAAATGCGTTAATTTGTTTGAATTTAATTAGGTAAATCCTATTGGGAAATATATATCAAGTTAAGCAAAATAATCTAAAAACATAAATTTGTCAAGTTGAGAGAGATAGAGAATTATTTGGATGCCTACCTTTTTGAACTTATATGAAAGCTAAAATATATGTAGATATAGTTGAAATAAATGTTATTTATCTCTATATAGATATACATATACATTTTACAAATGCTAGAATATTTTTTGAAGACATTCAGACTATAACTATATTATACGATATATACTAAACCAATCGGAAACATATAATATTACAAAAATAAAAATAAGTTGTTTAGATTTTTCAACCGAATATTCAACAGAACACCCAAAAGATTTTTGTTTTGTATGAGTGTGATGTTATACACTCACCGAAAAATGCTGTAACCATAACCAACATGAACGGATAATAAAATTCTGTATAGAATAGAAGCAATAGTGAAAATATATATGCATATTTATTATATTTATATTATGAGTTTTGTGAATTTCTTACGATTTTCAAATGTTATTTGTCTGTATATTTTATGTGAAGCAAAGTAATGTTTGTATACAGTAGTTATTTAGTGGATTCAACATATATATATATAAATATAGAAATAATTTATATATATAGAGGAATATAGGTATTATAATATACGATTTTCTATTTATGCATCAAAACAATGAATTTCATAAATAATACACAGGTATGCGGTTTAAATTCATATCATAAAACTATTATCTCAAAAGATGATAATACGTAAAATAATTCATTTAAATATGTTTTATAGACACGAGGCATAGATTTTTAGATAGCATCTTTACAAAATATAACCAAAACACTCACAACACCATATATACTTATCGGGTTAGTTAATTTACATATATTTAAAATGATTATACCATCAACAGCTTGAAAATAATATATCAATTAATGTTGTGCAAAAAAAAAGAAAAAGAAAATGAATAAATAATTATAATAATAATAATAATAATAATGGTATAATTTAGAAAGTTTAAACATGTATTTCTCTCTTTGCCAATCGTCATTAGTTTTATATGCATTGCAATTTAATGTAAATACTCGAAATTATGATGGTAAAATGTATTTGAATAATTTACCTTATGTTGGTTGATAGGCAATAAAATATGTTAAAGTAGATATTTATTTTGCATATTTTATAAAGATAAAAAAAAACCAACTCACAAAAAAAATAATATATATATATATATGAAATTTTCTGCTATACAATAGGTATTATTTCAATATATTAAATAAATTTGTTGGTTGAATGGTCTGGTGTGATGATGTGTATACGCAATGCGGCTTTACTCTACATTTATTAAAGCTATGTGACATCAAGCAACTAATACCCTATCTATATACCAAGCTAAAGAGTACAATATACTGAATGCATGCACATACTGAATTATGGCCATTTGGTTACACTCATCATCACCACCACCATATGCATACACAGAGAACAACAAAGATTATATCTTGCTTTATTGTTTTCCATAGTTATTCGTAATAAACATAAAATAATAATAATAATAATAATGATGGCATTCGGTTTTTCTGCTCTCAAATTAAATTTCAGAATTAAATTCTCCATAATCATTTTTTTAAAAGTTTTCGTGCTCAATGAGTTTTTGTATATTGAAAACTTTTTATTATAATTATTTAGTGGTTACCTTGAATCGAATTTTGTTCCATCGGTTAATGTGCCGGTGTAGTGCATTGTTAACATATCACCATTTTTTGATTTGTTTGTACAAACTTCAGGGACAAAAATTTTCTCTACTTTAAGTTCGGCTGAACAGCGTACGGCTGCTACAAGGCACGTTAATACAATTATTGATTTAATCATCTGAAAATACAAAAAAGAAAAAGAAAGAAAAAATGAGAAATTTAATTAATTTTGTTGAAAATATTTTCTAATGAAAACTGAAATTTTAAAAATAAATTGTAATTTCATCAATATATATTAAATGAAAAAAATATAAGTTGCAAAATTTTTTTACAGAAAAAGGGAGTATATTTTTTCAATTAATATCCATTATACATAATACTTGTTACAGTTAAGGTTTGAAATAAATAAAGTTTATTTTATTAATTTATTAAATTCACAAACAAAAAAAATTTCTATAAAATTATAGAACAAAAATTTATACTATACACAATACGACATACATATATATTATATAAGTAATGAATTGTTGAACAATTTTGATTTTAAAGTAAATTTATTATTATCTATTCTGAAATCAGAGATATACTTCCATCTCCTCTGCTATCTGTATCAGTTATTTCCTTGTTTGAAATTGATAATGACAATACTAGGTGAATAATGTACTACACATATCGTGTAATAATGGACATATATATTTCCATAATCATTATAAAGTTATATTTATTAAATATATAATATTACATCCATTCTCTTAGCTATCATCATATGAATAACATAATATTCTAATATTCAAATCATATCCCGGTCTACTTGATTATTTATTTATCATATATTGGTTTAATAATCTAGTCACCAAACTGTCAATACTACAAATATTGGTATTGATTAAAAGAAATTAAGAGTAAATAAATTCAATTTGCAAATTCAATATTGCAAGTATGCATAAATGAATAGAAATAACACCTGATATAACCATTAATATAAATGTTGATTACTAACAGCTGTTTCTTCACTTTTTTTTTTTTTTTTTTTCAATACACTTGTGCCAGTAATATTCATAATAATGTGTTTTAAATACAATTACTCTTCAATTAATTATGTGAAAAGAAAAATTATTCAGCGAAAGTATGAAACGAATACCTAGGAGCGGTGTTCTGCTTAATTGAAATGTTGATTCAACGTAATTATTTGACTTTCTGTTAAAAATTGTATTTAATTCTTTAAACACTTCTAAGCAAATAATTATAGTACAATTTAGATACTAAATTAATTTTATAAAAAAAAAAAAAAAAAATTGAGATATTTATTATGAATTATGGAATTAATATTTATTCGATACGATGTTTGGAATACTTTCAAAAGAAAGACAAACAAATGTCAAGAGATATTGACATTTAAATGAATTAGCGGCTATATAAAATCAACTGCTTTTTCAATATTAATTTAATAATCTTTGTATTTTTTCTTGATAAGCAAATGAAAACTGATGATAATAATAAATGATGTTGAATATATGCGGTACGTTATCAGTTTTGAACGAATATATATGTTTTTGGAACAGTCAACGTGTACATTTCTATTATTTCTGATAGTAATAATTAAAGTGTTGAAATTGAATTAGATTTGACACGTGAATATTTTCAATTTGTTTTAAATAGAAAACCTAGTACAAAATGGTTATTAATAATTTCTAACACATTTAATAATAAATCTTATGCATAATCGATAAATTTTGTAATATTTTAAAACGTTTATTTAAACAATCTTCTATTGGTGTATGCAGGGGTCTTAAATGGTTTTCAGTAAATAAATTTGCTGCTAAGAAAAAATTGTTTTAACAACAAAATTTATATAAAGCAAATATTTGCAAAATTTCATTTAAATATTCTTGTAATTGCAATAATATCGTTAATAATAAATATAGCAGTGGAAAGATAATTTATTGTTTTTGTAACAAAACAAATTGGAAATTATAAATGAGAAAAAAAAAGAAGTCACTTATGGTTTTAATTTTAAAGAAACCAACATCAACTATTGAATTTATCGATTACCATGACTGCCAAGAATAGCTTTCACTGTTTCAATATTTATTTGAATATACTTCGAATAATAAGAATAGTCCCAAAAATATATTTCTTAATGCCATTTTCGATTCAGAGATTATTCTGATAAGAAGTAGAAAAACACACAAGAAATGCTTAACTGAATCATTAATAATTAAAGGAAAATAAATTTGGTGTTCGTTATACTGGATTTATCCTATACGAGTAAGAAAACTTAGTTGACAAAAATAAATTTATAAAATCACTGCATACAAAACACAATAAACCGATTATTTGATGGCAATTCACTCTTATGATAAAATTTTAATTAAAAAAAAAAAAACAAAATTATTATCATGTTTGTAAAAAAAATAAAATAAAGGTTAATAGAAATGTTTATTGATTTGATCTCAAATATGTGAAAAATATATATATTCAATTTATCAAAAGTATTTCAGTATTTACATTAAAACTAGTTATAAGTACCGAATATTGTTTGAAACCAGTTTACGAATTTTTTCTTTTATAATTTTTTTTTTTTTTTAAAGAAAAAGTAAATTTTGGTCCACTTTTATACCAAAAATCAAAAAAAAAAAACACAAGCAAAATTAATAAATATTCATGTCAATATTATCCGATATAATACAAAAGACTTAAGAATTATACACTGGTTTTATAGCAAAATATCTATTTAAAAAAGAAAAAGAAAAAAAAAACTTTCTTTACAATTTATTACACTGAAATTTTTGAAATTGATTTGAATTATATATTCGTAGTCTATTTATTTTTAAAACCGATTCGTTTGTACTAAATTCATAAATTTTGGGATATAAAAAAAAGAGAGTAAGATTTATAATATATTTTTAAAATAAATGTAATTTTAGGACATATTTTTTTAATACTTGATTTCATACATCCAAAATATATATTAATTTCTGACCTACAATCAATTAAAATATATCTATAAGCGATATATTTGAGAAAACTATCTAGGAGAAAGTGCAACCATAACAAAAATATGAAATAATGTTATGATTCCATATTATTATTGAAGAAGAGCTACATTACGTCGTTTATTACTATTAGTAATACTGGTAACAATTATCTGTAACATTCATTCTTCACTATATGTGAACGGTGAAGGTTTCAATTAATATTTTCCATTAGATATATGCTAATGTTCTTTGTAAGCAAATAACATAAACATACAGACTTAAATAATTTAATAATTGCAAAAACGATTAACTTATAAGCAAAATCTAACTTATAAGATGCGTCCACATAATGCAGTCTCCAATAACATTTTTAACATACTTATATACAAAATTTTCTAATATGTAATAATTATTTTTGTGTAACCGCATCTAAATTGTCATTCACAACAATTTCTTTTGGCTCTAATCTCTAAACAGTATAATTTGAGCCTAATCAAAATCGTTCAATTAAAAATTCAAATTTTATGTAAAAACCGAAAAGAGAAAAAAAATTAACAAAATGTTTATAATAAGAAGAGAAAAGAAATTGTCGCTGACGACCGTTTTGCTTTGCTTTTAAATTTGATTCTTAAGGTCATCATTATAATAAATACGTATAAACAAGTTAAGTATACTAAAGATAATTTACAGATTATTTATGTGAATTGTACAGTCAGTCGGATATAACAAGAACCATGACGTCAGTTATAATAAAACAGTTAGTTGTAGTTTTTTTTTTGGTATTTGTATGGAAGGATGACACGTTAATACTTTTCTATATAATAATTTCACAAATTTGAACGATATTAATTTATAAGAAATAAAATATTAATATGTACCTTTTTCATAATATTTATAGTAAAACTATAAAGTATATTGTTTTAAATTAATATTTTCTTTTTATGAACTTAATAATTTAAAATTACTAATTAGATTCGCACAATAGTTTGAATATGATTATATATTTATTAAATGAAAAATAATCGGTTTAAATATTTATTATTTTAATTTTAATTGAAATTACACACAACCACTCCGGAACGAGTTCAAGAATAAACTGACTTGATTTTAACTGGTGAATTCACAACGCGCGGCACTAATATTGTGAGTCTTCGGTCTTCCTATATATTTGAACGTATATGCTGTAGAGTACAGGTACGTGTTGCTAAAAACTTTTCTGAATGTAAAAATATTGTAAACTGTATTGTATGATGCTTATGCAGCATATGAAATCGAGTGTAGATACAGAATTTAATCAACAGCTATTTCTTTTTTATTTTTTATTATTATTATTTTTTCTATTTTATTTTATTTTATATTATATTTTTATATACATCTAAGTAAGTATATTTTAAAGCATATTATTATATTATTCCCCGCCAATGTACTTTCCATACAACCATTCCGCTATCTATAGTTAGTTACATTGTACTGGTGTATGCAACACACAACATACCAAATTTTTGTATATGTACACAAAATTTTTGTTATGCTAGTAGAATAATATTGTGTGTTCGTAAACTGACTCTTTTTTTATTATTATTATTTCAAATATAGAAGAACGTGAATGTAAAACTTGTTGTTATGTCTCTTCTCTGTTTGAAAGTTGTTTTTTTTGTTTTTTTTTCTTCGAAGTGAGAATGAACAAGTAAGTAAAAGATAGTGAACTCTTTTCAATGGACTTGCGTATTGGCTGATTAATGCAGTATGTTGGAAATGCCACGTTGTTTTAGCAAAAGAAATTGTGAGCATTTTTTTGTTTTGAGATTTTATGAATATAATCTAAAATTTGCAGAAAAAAAAATGTGGTTTTACTATATAAATTGCAGTTAAATTTTCAATTAGATATATTAAAAATACTTTATTAGAATTTATATTTAGCAAATAACAGCCAGTAATAGTAAATGAAGTACGATGGTACACAGGCACATGTTGCTTTAAACAATTGCTACAGGTGGTTAACGGCAAATACTCAATAAAAATGTATGGTCACGTGACTGAAAATCTTTTACAACTATGACGTAGCCATATGCATATTTTCTAGCACACTTAGAAAATATTTATTTGATTGTATTTTGTGTATATTGTTGTGCACTGTTTTTTATTTTGCGTCATATATGAGAGTATTTAAGATTTAAATTAAGATACTACTTATAAGTTAAATTGACAATTACACTTTTTAAATAGTACTTATGTATGATTTTCGTGCGGTATAAAAGAAATTAAACTTATGTTTACGCTTTGACTGAACTTTAAGGATATACAGATTATCAAGTGTAAGAATTGATTTGTTTCATTCTTATTAATTAGTAAAAAAAAAAAAAAAAAAAATTCAAAACTTACCATGGTCTGTACACAAAATTCTGGGTTTAATCGAAGTTTACCCGATTTAGAGCTTCTCGAAAATTCAGAGTTATACGAATTCTTGCCTATCAAACGTTATATCGTGAAATGAATAATTTTTATTTAAATTTGAATTCTAGTAAAAATGTGGCTTTTGTAGAATTGAAAGATTTATATTTTTCTGATATTAATTTCAGCAACATAAAAAACTTAAAATGCAATTTAATATAAACACGAATCAAATTTTTGTACGAAAATTATGTTGAATTCAAAAATAAATTTTAATACAAAATTTAATGAAAAACGAATATCCTATTTTAAATTAATAATCCAATATTAGTTTAGAGTAATTTCATTCGAAAGGTAATATGTATTGATAATGTCCTTTGCTGAAAGGTTTCTAAGGAAATGAGAAAATATGAAAATATTATACAGGCTAAACAGTATAGAATTCAGGTGATGTTATCTATACCGTAAATCCATATGCATATTGATAATATCTATCTATAGTCGTTAGTAGATATGAATGGATAAAATATTTAAATGAAATGTAATGCTAAGTAAGTATAACATAATATTGACACTGTCTGACATCATACCGGTAACCGGTACTATCATTCATAAATTCTGTGGAGTGCGAATATGTGTTTTTATAGTGCTTATATAGTTTATATATGAAAGTAAAATATAGATCGAAAATATCAAGTTTGAATTTAAACAATCTAAGCATTTAATATAAATTGATTATTTTAGTTTTTTTTTTATAATTATTTATCATTTTAAAATTCTTTACATTTTACGTAAATAATGCGAATTAAACAGACTATAATTAAATACGATGCAAACCAAATCGAACATTTTATTATAGATTTTTTTTAATAATTATTGTAATTCAAATATATTGAAAGCAGGTCAATGTCGCTAGACCACCCACCCCCCACCCCCCTAGTAATTATTCTGGCCGAAGGTTATTATAGGTAATTGGTTCTCGATTTATTCTAACGATACCGCATAGTCCTAGAATTTATTCTGGATCAGGTTTTCTAGGAAAATTCGTTTTTATACGGAGGAGGCTGTTGACATGATTTTTGTACTGGAGACTCGCCCCTTCCTTTTTTTATTTTCAATATATTCTGGCCAATAGACTACACATAATTATGTATTAGTCCCAAGTCAGCGTTTTACACAATTTATTCCAGTGTTTAAACAGTTATCTTTTTAGATATTCAAATAATAACTTACAAGAATTCTGAAATTCAGCCAAATTAATATAAAAATAAGTAAGTTTAAATAAAATGCAGGTAAATTAATTTATTTATTATGAATACAATAACAAAATCAATTCATTAAACTAGTATTAAATTATTTAAACATATTTGTTCTATTCAGTCAGACTCGTAAAATACTCTTAACATTTTTTTGAAATCATACTTCTTTTTACTTTTACTAACTACTGTTAGTTCATTACCGACTGATCTCAATACATTTTATTAATGTGAAACATTATTATTATTCCCAAGGAGTACACATATGACCAATTCGTGACTAATTTATGACCAAATGATCAAATGTCCCGGTAAACAATTTTACAAAATGCGTACGGTGTGCGAACGACTTTGCGCCCGCACCGGGCACAAGACTGTGTACGG
>JAABKK020055164.1:0-11109 GCA_011634745.2 Catotricha subobsoleta
TAAAATTTAAAAAATTCGGACCTTAACATTAAAAATAGTCGTTTTAGGTCCAGTCACATCTAAAAATGCTTTTGGAGTTAGATAATTTTAACCTTTTCGGAAACGAACCACCCTAATATATATGTTATAGCCGGACCATTTAATAGCTGGAATAAACCGAAGTTGTTGTTGTTGTACTGTATGTATGTTGTTGTTGTAGTCTGTAGAAATTTTATGCACGAAGCCACTTCGTGCAAAAACAAATTCCAGCTATTAAATGGTTGAGCTGTATATAAGAATGACCCCTAGTTTTGATGTTTAGAATTATTTTTGGTCGTAACCTCTAAATTTGTTTCGTTTTATGTAAAAAGAAATCTGCAAGAAATGGGTTCAATAGGATCAGGGTGCTATGCTGGAGGCATGGGAAATTTACTTGGAAAAACAGATAAAAAAAATATATATTTATAAAAAAAAAAGAACAGACTACAAAATCATAATTTGTAAGCCCATTATTCACATTCAAATTTCATTTTATTAGAAATTTATTAAATTAATTTCATTTTTTGACCGGTTTGTCAATTCAGAAGTTTTGGATAAATTTCATACTAAATTTTATTAAATGTGGCTAAACTTGTTATTTACCTTGTGACTATTATATACATAGACTAAATAATAAATAACAAGTTCAACTATGTATGTAGGTGGGTGAATTGAATTTAACTTCGATTAAATAGCAAAAAATTTAGCCAAAAACTATGAATTGAGAAACAACCTAAATTGCATTTAACTTCAATTATAGCAAAAAAAAAAATAGCCAAAAATTATGAATTGTTGATTTTTGATGATTTTAATAATTTCCAAATCACAAAAACTGTTTATTGCTAGTAATTTAGGTATCTGAAAATTGTTTAAAACAGCCGTAATACACAATAATATAACATTGTTACGTTGGTATGTAATAATGTGCGTTACAATGCATTTGTTAGTTTATTTGATTGAAAACAATTACTATGCCTCTTTTCAAAGGTGCAAATGTCATATTCTTAAGTGACAGTTCACCTTTTATTCTCCACAAAGCTATTAGAATCTATAATCACCTAAAACCATTGTATTTGTTTATAAATATAAGTTTTATATAAATAAATTTCTACAATTTTGAAAAGTTCTTGGAAAATTATCACTATGATTTATGAAGAAAGAGTATAAGTGATACTATTTATATATTGCCGTATAATTATCTCGTCAATCAAACCCAGTTGACAATTTTCCGCAAAAATAATTACAATGCTCAATTGTTCTTATTACCTACATTGTATTATAATCGAATAATTTATTAATTTTAATACAGTTTGACTCAATAAATATGTGTGATTTAAATCAGCAACAAAAATTAGACAAGTAATAATTATTCGGATAATGTGTTTGTGTTATAATTAATTGTGCTTAGAATTTATATCTCTTCTGTTGATTATTTAACATAGGGTATATCAAAATGTCTGTACTATGACAGTGAATGACAGTAAACAAATAATAATTAGTTGTGACTGTGACCGAAAGATCATTTTCGGATGCGAATTAAAGGCACTAAAAGAGGTTTCCAATTACTAATAAAAAAAGCGATGTAGGCTAAGATTCAAGACAAATTAAAATAGCATTTTTATGATAAACAATTGCAATAATTCTGTGACGATATTAATTTTCTATAAAAAAAAAAAACGATCTATATATTATATATGCTACCCAAGTATTTTACTTCAATATGGAAATTATGGAAAAGTTGTCTGTTTTTTTAATGGGCGGTATAGCCTCTTTTTGCTTCATTTTTGAAAAATATTTCTATCCATCATTACAAAAATGAAGCCGTGTACCCATTTATTGGCAGTTTGTTTTCTGGATCTAAAGATTAGCTGAGCGGATTATACCAAAAGACGCAAAATTCTTTTTTGACAAAAATATACATACTGTATAAAAGAAATAAATAGCAAATGAAGAATGCGATACATAAACATTTCATTCAATTGTCCAATTATAAAAACAATAGAATCTTAGAAAGGTTACAAATATGAGTCACTTCTTTTTTAATTTACTTAAGCATTAAATTTTGGTATTAATTTAAAAAAAAAAAAATAACAATATTCAAGAATTTTAATGATGATCGTAAGTAAGTGTAGACGAAATACTAACATGTATTTGTTCACATGTTGATTGCTACAAGCAATAGAAGCACTTTTGAAACGATTAAAATTTTCGTGTATTTCAAAAACGGTACTTGTTCAAAGACTAAAAAAAAAAAAATTAAAACGAATCTTTAATTAAAATAAAGATACAAGAGGTTCCACATATAGGTGATATGATTTAAAAATCAACAAGTGTCACCAGTTGTAAATCAGTTAAATATTGCTTTTATCATTACGGAGATATCAGACTAACAGAGATAGGAAATGCAATCATCATATAATCCGTTTTAGTATAAATGTCTACCCCTAATTCATCATATCTTTTAATTGATTTGGTTATTGATCTCGTACAGAGAAGAAATTTTTGACAGTGACCTGTATAGTTCCGATCAAATTTACTTTGCGTGAATAATATTGAATATAGATTTAATGTACATATTTAGATTTTATTTGATTACCTACTAATATTCAATTGAACCATTAATTTATAAAATATTTTTATCCATTCAAATTTGATACAAAAAAAAAAAAAAAAAAGTTGACAACATTGTGTTCATTTAATACTTTAAAGATGATATTAATTTAATTCATTTATTAGATCATACGGGTTGAGATTGACCGTATAATTAAGTAAAATTAGCCAAATAATTTTGGTTGCCGTTTATGGAATAAAACTGAACAATAAAAATGGAATAATGTGTTGATCTTGTATTGTTTTGTATAACATACGAGTAATTTCAATATGCTTAAATTTATATTAGTTTTAATAGTGTGTACTAAACTTTAAGAGAGAAGAATATTTGACGATTTTTTTGCCTACATTATTTATTCATTCATTATTAAATTTTATTACACATATCATCATATTAAATATTAACATAGTTTTTAACTATTTTATTGACAGAGAAGGTTACATACTTCAAAATCTGATTGTAAATATGTGCGTACTGCGTACTCGTATACACGCACACATGACAAGGTATGGTAGGGAAAGTTGTGTGTTCGTGCTCAATAGTTTTCTATTTAAAATAAATCGTAAGCCAGAATTTCGACAGAACTTTTATACTCAAATAATGTCAGTTTTCCCATAGTTAGTGCAGTGGTGGTCTTAATATCGTATATTGCATTGATATAGGCTATATAAAGATTGTCTCTTGTATATTTCCATATATAGACAGTCTTAAGACAATCTAAAATGATCTATAGTTTGTCTAAAACCATAGATTCCGATAGACATACTTAATATAGCCTACTATAGCATAACTTTATACTGTATTTAGAAGAAATAACAAATGCTAATTGGGTTTGATTTAAAATACGAATTCTTAGTTACAATTATTTCTTAAAAAAAAAGCGATAAAAAATATATGTTTTATCATCTATTGCAAGATATTTCATTAGACCGGTGCACATGTAAGAAAATACCTCTGTACATGTTTATACTTTATATGATATTGAGTTAAACTGAATGAATACATGCAACGCACTTGATGCGCATGTTAAAATAAATTGAAACAAACAACAATGAAAACAAAAAAAAAAAAATGAATCTTTCAGAATTTTTATTACTAGTTTTATGGGTCATAACCGGGGGTCAACATAAATATGCATTTTAAAAGTGAATAATTAATTTAGAATGGAAAGAGTAAAAAAAAAAATATTAAAAAATATTTCATTTTTTTTTTTTAGAGTAATTGAACCGATTATAAATATAACGATCATATTTTATACATATTATAATTTAGAGATTCTTATTATTTTTTTCAGAAATATAATGGCAGATGCTTAAAAGTTGTAATTTAAATTAATATTCGGTAAGAGAGTAGTTAGAGTACATACTTATGTATTTATATATATTTTTTTCTTTTGTACTACGAAGAAATATTAAAAGTTAAAAACGTTGTCACAAAAGAGACTCACTAGTTTTCTACACAAAAAAAAAAAAACGGAAACAAGGCAATTAAAAAAAGTGTGGAATTAATATTGTTTTAATTTCGAAACATTTATTTTTGTAATGTTTGCGAATTTATTATCTGTCACCAAGTTAAGAATATTTAGAAGACATTAAGAAATAAGAAGATAATTTTGAATATTTTTCGACGAGTGGATCCAATCCAAAGTCATTGATTTTGTTAAAATTTTGGATTGATTTTGATTTGATCGCAAAATAATTGCCCTTGCAAAAAAATCGGTTAATGGAAACATTGAAATTTTGATTATTTTTCTTTCTTTTGTCGAAAAAAAAAAAACTAAAAATTCTTTTGATTTATTTTATTCAAAAGGTCAATGAACTTTCTAAATTTATTTAAAAACATAATCATTAGTTTCCACTCTCTTAATCATTATTATAATACGGTTCTATACATTAAAATCGCATGTATGACTATTTTTTTTTTGTTTTTTTACAACTTTACCGTATTTTTGTTTTTTGCTTTGCTGTTGCGTTTGATATAACATTAGTCATTCCAATTGTTGTAAAGACATTGTAGTATTTTGAGCATACATTGCAATTAATTTGAAAAGATATCACATTAATTTTTTTTTTGAATTTTATTAGATTCATAACAAAACAACAGCCAAGGAATCAAATCATTAACTTTATTCCATTAATAATCATTATTCGTCAAAATATGAAATGCATTTAATGTGTGTGCCATATGATATTAACAATTTTATGGAAGGAATTCTGAAATTGAGTTCCTTTGTGTAAAATGATTTTACATGTTTTACCTACAGTATAAACACATCACAATATAGATAGAGAGTAATGTTATACTATCACAAAGCGAAAACTTTAAAATCTTCTCAGGGAAAAGTGACATAACATATTGTTTAGCTTATTAAATAAAGAACCAATAGCACAGGGGACCATTTAAAAATCACCTGTGAGGCAGCAGTATACAAAAAGTGATTTGTACTTTTCTGTTCTATTTGGTCCTTAGCCTATCTGAGTCTTGTTTTAAAAAAAAAGAAAAATAATAAGATGTAACTGAAATTCAACTAAAAGCTTATATTCTGCAAGAAAAGCACAAAAATTTTATGAAACTATTCTGAAAATTCTTATCATACGGTATTTGCATCAACGTAACAATTATAATTATATTTCATTTACGGGTATGTGCCCGTTGTTGTATTTAAAGTTTTTCTTTCCTTTTTTTTTTTTTCAAATTAACTCGCCCGTTTTTACTGCCATCCAAATTGATAACGAAAAAATAACAGCACATAATACAATATTACAAAATATAAATATGAAGAGATATTTAAATGAATCGCCACAATAATTATTTCCCGTTATTCAGATTAGGATGTTTATTGTAACGCGTATAAAATTTATAATAAATAAAATAACTTAATAACGAACCGCATATCATATACATTTATACAATACAATACAAATTCATCATCATCAGCAGCAGCAAACCAACTATTATAAACAAAAACCGTTGTTTATGTTATTTGAAATAAAATAAAATAATGTTATATATAAATGTATACCATTTGAAATGGGATGAAAACATTTTGGGCATACAATTTCATGTGGTTGATACTTACATACTTTTTAAATAATATCATTAAACTTTTGTCTTCAATATTCTCCAATTATTGGAAAGAATTTTTTCACATTAAATATATGTACTTAGTTTGTTGATCTGATATCTAACTACAAGAAATATAATAAACTGGTTAAATGGAGGCAAACAAAAAAGTGGGCGTAATTAAATATGCTTTGATTAAACAGACTTAAAACTCTTTTCAACAGTTTAAATATAATTCCAAAATAAGATTGAAAAAAGTACATTATCATATTTTTAAAATAGCACAATTCCGTGTCCAAAGTTTCCATCATTTTCACTGTTGTACTATTTTCAAAAGTTTTTTAATTAAATATTTTTTTAATTTAAAATAGGGCTAGTTTCGATGGATATATGAATTTTATTGATTTAAATCCGAATCAAAAGTTTGGTTTTTCGTATTTATAAAATCTTGTGCATAATATCATTGATTAATTTAAATCCTCAACATACATTCAAATGTAGAAATGCCAACAAAATGTAATTTCATTGTTAAATTGATGTACGCTTGCATTCGATCAAAGGCAAAGAGTATTTAAAATATACGTACTGTACTTAATTTTGGTTTTGTTATGGCAATTCTGGACGTTTTTTTCATTCAATCTAATTCATCAATTAAATTATAAACTACTGTTTTTCAGTTGCGTAATTTGATGAAATTCTCAACTTACTTAGGAAACGAAAACCATGTCTATTATTATGCCTTGCTAATAACATTTACGGAAGAACGAACTAAAAAATATGCGAAAATTGTTTTTATATAGTGATAAATAAAAATGTCGACTAATTGTCGATATTTAGCAGATTTAAAGATCTGCTGAGAAAACAGTTTTGGAAATGCTCTATCTTTTTTAAAAAATTTGCTTAATCTTTTAATAATTTTTCTTAGAACAGAATTATAATTTTTTAGTTATTATTATATTCTTTTGCTCGCAAAGCAAGACAACATTTACAAGATTTTTGGAAATTTAGTTTAAACATATGAAAGATTCCCTGATAAATCGGATCGAGCATACATTTTTATGATTATTTCAAAATTTAAAGCAATTCTATCTGATCTTAGCGCTAAAAATGTATAAAGAAGAAGTTTTATGCTCAGAACTATTTCACATGACAACAGAATCAATGATGAAATTGTTTATCTACTATAAACATTTGACTATCAATTTTATTTTTGTTTATCAGATAAATAGCTGAGCTATATGCACATAACATGTGAGTGATTATGATTCGAATTTGTTTATATTATTGTAATACAATAAATTCATTGTAAAATGAAATGACTAAAATAACGCGGTGACCAATTCTCTTCTTCTTTTTTTTTTGTACAATTGAAAATAATTTATTAAATTCAACCATAATGTACTTAAATGCGTTGTCAAGAAAAAGAAATTGAAATAATTAAGAGAAAAGTGAAGGAGAAAAAAAGTCATATATACAAAGTCTGTACTTATGAATCATTTCAATTTTATTATCATTTTTGCCACTACATCACTTAAGAGATAAATTTTGCAATTTGGCAAAAATGCATAAATTTGTCTACCTGATTTCATTTTTTGTTTATGATGAACATTAAATTTGGGCAATAATAAAATTGTTTGTTTTGCCTTTTTCTAATCTCATATTGATGCAAATAAATAGTTTTGTACAGAAAATAAAAACCTAGAAAATATTAGTCATTCAATTAAGAGTAAGACATGATTAGCAAATAGCAATAGGTAAAAATTTATCACAATTTGATCTGTACACAATATGATATTTGTTGGAATTGAAGTAATGAGGGTATACACTCAATATTAAATAGATAAATAAGAAGCATAATGCGCTACATTTACATTTACGCAAATACAAATTATAAAAATTTACAGCTTTTATTACTAATTTTGTATTTATTTCTGTATTTTTTTTTTTTGCAATTTACAATTTAAAGTAAATACAAATCGGAATAGAAACTACTCAATAACTGTTATACGTTTATTTGAAAATAACTCTGCAGAGACAAACATTTATGCATAAATATTTAAAAAAAAAGTTGTTGTCGCTTAAGTTGTAGATATTTTAAAGAGACATATTTAATGCCACTTTCATGTCTATAGTTATTTTCATTTTACACTTCGTTTAAAAAAAAAAAAAAATGATGTAATTAAAGCAAATTTACCTATGTATTCTCTCTTGTTGTTCAAGTTCATCATCAATTTCAATAATTTGAAATAGTTCTGTTTCACCATCACGTCCAAATATTCCACCTGGAATTTTTCGCAAGAATTTTTTTAATACACTGGCAATTGTGTACACCGAATAATTATCAACATTCACTAAACGTCCAGCTTGCAAAAAATGTATTAATTTTTTCATGGCACCTTGATTTCCAGGCGCTCGAAATACATCTTTTCGAAGCGGTGCCTCTTTATTTAGTTTCAATATGAGCACAAGCAATGGACCAGGTATATCTGGTTTGCACACTTCATCTAATGTTACACCGAATTTAACTTTTTCCAATCGATGTGGATAAGGTCCACCAGGATGACCACACGACGTAACCACACTAGCCGCACGGCGATGCATTCTTTGCGCCCAAGTGCTCATATCAAATTAATAACACAAGATTTTTATTCTCATAAAACTAAAACCCAAAAAAACAAAAAAACAAAAAACAAAACAAACACAAAAAAAAGTGTTTTTCTTTTTTAGTTTGTTTGCAGACAGTCCCTGTCACTCGTTGATGAGTTAAAATAATAATTTTTACATTTCAAAACCGAACAGACAAGACCTGGTTTCCAAATAATTTTGAAAATTTACACACAAATATTTTATTTTTATTTATTTTTAATTTTTTTTTTTTATTTTTAAAGTACCACTCCTCGATCTCGGTTTTTTGTCACTGTATTTCACTGACTTGACAATGTTACACACAAAATGAAAATCAAATTAATTAAAAAAAGGACAAAAAATAATATGTATGTGGTTAATGTTGTTAAATTGGGAACACAAAATGAATGCAATCATTTAGTAATTAAAAATATAAAAAATAATATTTAAAAAAAAAAAAAAACGCCACACATTTTTAATTTCTTATACTTAATTGTTTTTCTTTTTTTTTCTTGTATTTTGCTTGTCTCCGCAATCTCCTAAGAAAATTTATTTTGTATTCGAGCTGCTGCTTCTGCTGCTGCATTTAGTGTCTTCAACACTTTCATCTTTTCAAAAACTATTCTATAATTTTAATCAACTGCCCACATAGCCACACTATTTGGTCGAAAACACACTTTCTTTTGATGTTTGCACCACAAAAACATCACTATTTGTTTTAATATTTTCTATATGTTTTTTCTTCACTCAAAACTTCTTCTTTTTCTTTTGTAAACCATACGGGACAACAATTATCATTCAACATTTTGTTAATATGAATTTATTAGAAAATTATTGTTGTGTTTGCATTTGCAACATAAAAATTGATTCGAATTTGTTTTAGTTGTTTTCTCACACAGAAATATAATTAAATGCAACACACACTTGGTGCCTTTTTATTTTTATATATTATGTTCTTTGCAATCGTATGAAAAAATAAAATAAAATTCATTTACAGTTTTTGTAATGCAGCGCCACTATCCCGTTTGGTGGTACATTTTATGGTTAAACACTATTAATATTTATGTATGTATTATGGTTTTGTCTTTATTGTGTTTATTGAAACTGTTACTTTCTCTGTCTATTCGAACCAAAAAAAAAGGAGAAAAAGATAAACATACACACACACACACGTCATGTCTCCACACAATTTGATCTGGGAAATTATTCGAAACAATGTTCGTCGAAGAGATGGCGTTAGGTGTTTATCTTAAAAAAAGATTTCAACAAGAAAAAATGTATGATTTAGACCAGGGTTCGCCTGGTTTTAATTAGGGATGCAACAAATAGTAATTTTGGCATAAGCCGGGTACATAAAAATATTCAAATGGAATAAGTTAGATTGCAACAAGAAAAAAAAACGTATTTCTGTGCACATATGCGGCACAATGTAAACAAAAACAGGCTTGTCGAATACCAGAGCCAAAGGCGAATAGTTACGAAATTCAAACAATATAGTAAAGTCAAATATTAGGTGGTACTGCTTCACATAAGTGTGAATGTGACAAATGTGACAAAAGCCAACATTTATGTGAGACGAAAAGAGACTTCCGTTACCACTTAATTTTCGACTCAGCTATGCTGTACCTCACATATATTCTAAAAATGAAAAATTAATTCCCAAATTGTCTAGAAACAACTGCATTCAATATAACAATACAACAAATCGAAATGTTTATTTTTTTAGAAGATTTGAGTTTTTAATGTAATTTGAATAAATTTATAACAATAGGCGTGTTCGATTAATAATCCAAGATAAGTTTGGATAACTTTCGACGAGTTAAAAGTTATCTTTTTGGGTAGAATTAAATGAAATTATCGCTCTCATTGATCGTGATAACTTTAAGTAATCTCAAACCAACCCAAAATTGAAACCAAATCAATGACTTTCTTCCAACTATATGAATTTTAACTCGTCGAAGGTCATCCAAACTTATCTTGGATTATTAATCGAACGCGTCTAATAAATAAATGTGGTATGTAAATTGTAAATTTGTATCTAATCGCAGCCAGCGTCGAATAGTTTTATTATTTATTTTTCATTTGTTGCATCATTCATATTCATTAAAGAAATTATTACCACTACCGTTGCATTAATATAAAAAAAATATTTTCTCTATGGTTGGATTATCAAGCTATGATATTTAAACATTGCCCATAAGGACAGTAGGCATGTAAAGGCGAACTCAGAAAGTAATTTCCCCTTTTGTCAAAAAAATATGCTGTATGGCACACATAAACAACACGTGCTTTAATTAATTTATTTTAATCAAAAAATTATATAAAAGAATTAAATAAAAATAAAGACATTTTTTAATTATTTACGTAATAATTTACATAAATTTTTGAAAAATAAATTAATTAAAGCACGTGTTGTTTATGTGTGCATCTTTTTTTGACAAGTGGCGAAATTACTTTCTGAGTTCGCCGTTACATGCATTCATAATGTTAAATAATTTACATCTAGCGCCAGAGATCGACACGGGCCGGCCCGACAGCAATTTTTTGGCCCGCTACCGGCAAAAAGAAATTTTAACCCGCCCGCAGCCCAACTCGCAAATAAATATGTTGTTTCGGCCCGCCCGTACCCGGCCTGAGATAAAAAATGGTGTCCATAGCCCAACCCGGCCATACAAAAAACATGAGGCCCGCAGTCCGGCTTGTTAGCCCGTAGTGTAATAATAAAAAATTGTTAACAATTTAGTTTAATTTTATTTATGGTCATTTTATTTCATAAACATAATTGATCTCTT
>JAABKK020055186.1:0-11104 GCA_011634745.2 Catotricha subobsoleta
CAAATGCGTATTTGAGATACGCATTTCAAATGCGCATTTGAAATGCACATTTGCGGATTAAATTTCGGATAGGCCTTGTTTACATTAGAAATGTCAGTCAGATACCTTTTTAAAAACTTTATCTGCAAATATCTTAGAATTTGGTTCGAAAAATGAAAAAAATGCTTGAGCCGACTTATAGGAAACCGACACCAAGGACTCCATTTTTAATACTCTCGAAGTTCTCAGGCATCCCGCTGAGGTCGTCGCGGTACAAAATTTTACAAATAATTTTTTTTTAGACCGCAGCGACCTCAGCGGGAAGTCGGAGAACTTCGAGAGTATTAAAAATGAATTCCTTGATGTCAGTTTCCTATAAGTCGGCTTAAGCAGTTTTCCATTATTCGAAGAAAATTCTAAAATATTTGCACATAATGTTTTTGAAAGGGTCGCTTCCAGTGCGCAGAACGAAACGAAAACTCGTCCGTGAGTAGATCATACCTTGTAGTTATTGTACCATGGGCATAGTACAATAACTATAAGTAGGTGAGCTCTCGTGTTTTTCTCTCAAAAACGATATTCTCAAAATCTGAAATTTGTCGCTGCTTCTCGTGGGACATTAAGCCGTCAACATGTTACTAATGCAATAGAAAGAATACGCATTAAAAATTATTAGTGCGAAAGAAAGAGTGCGCAATATTATTTTGACATTATAATTTTCCGTGAGCAAGATGAGTAAGAAATGCGTAAAATATTCATTTTTCAACAGTAAAAGAGGTCACCTACTTATAGTTATTGTACTATGCCATGGGTAAGATCTATTTTTTTTTTGCTAATTTGAAAATTGACACTAAAATGGAATATTTATTTTTCACCAAAGATTACATATACTAGTATATGTAATCTTTGTTCTTTACACTTGACGGCAGAAAATTTTCTACTTTTTCTTAGATTTTCTTGTAGAACCAGTTTGTTGTTGCTTCTGTTGATTCTGTTGTTTCTGTTGTTTCTGTTGCTTCTGTTGCTTCTGTTCTTTTTGTTGTTTCTGTTGATTCTGTTGATATTGTTTCTTTTTACCCTTTGGTTTTCGGCATTCCGCTTCTTTAAGTTTTTCTAAATATTCTTGAGCAATCTCCTGTATTTTTTGTCGGTAGCTCGATTGTAATTCATAGTAATCGTCATAAAATTTTCGTCTAATTTTGAAATAAAAAGGATTAAAACATTTTTGATTTTGGCATAAATCATTATTATTTTTTTCGATTAACTATCAGATTGAGACGAAAAGATAGATATTAACAATTAACTCTTTTATGTATTAAATCTCACTTACACTTTACGTTTACTTAATAATGGCGATGTTGCAAACCAGTTAATATGATCGCAGAGCCTATCAAAGTCAGTATTATAACCTGCAGCATCAAATTCAATTAGACTGTTAGAGAAAAAGTAAATAATGGTTAGAGTATTTTCCGTATTTCATAAAATTTCTTCTTCTTTGGTTATATTTTGCTCAACATAATACAAAATAGCATCAATCGATACAAAAACCATACTAATTTCAAAACTTTCCATAATAAAATTGGTTGATTTTGGATAAATTTTTGTATGGAAAACGTTGAAACATACTAAAACATTATCAAAACCCTGATCCAATCTATACTCTAGCTGGATCCATGCCGAATATTCTTTTCTATATTTTCTGTTTTTGACCGTGTAATTTCATAATCTGAAACTTCATTGTCTAGCCTGGAATGGTCATAAAATAATTTTCTTTTCTTTTTTGTCTTCTTATTGCTATTCAATTTTCTCATAATAAAATTAATTGTAATAAACTCAAAATAATGTTCTCAGAAAAACGAGACGCTAATGCAAGTTTATAAAACAGATTAAAAGATAATGGTTTTATGACCGTTACAGGCGAGACAGAACAGTTTTATATTGTGAATATTGAGTTACAAATTATCTAAATAGTAAAACCAAACACCAGAATCACTAGAGTATCCTAGAGAAAAATGTTACTAAAAACGTAAATGGTTTTTTGTTTTAGTAAATCAATAGTTTCAAGATGGATCTGTTTTTCGACAAGGTCATGGTTTTTTTTTTTTAGTATACTTTCATGTTTTTCCATAATGAATTCATACTAAGTACATCCAATTAAATTTAATTATGGATCCATTTTGAATTTGGTATATTGTTGGTTTATATGAATGTTTACTATTCTTGCTAAAATAGTTTTTTTTATGGGTAATTCCATTCGCATTATCAAGTTATACTCACTCTTCATTTTTATCTACTGGACAGTTAGTTTTCGATATCAATGCATTATGTTCTCTTTGAGCTGATATTTCATTTTCAAACTTTTGAAACGCATTAAATAAAGATCTCATTGAACTAGAAAAGAAATTGTTAAAATTATTAATAAGTAATGAAATTTTCCAATCGGTTAAATACGAAATGGTAGTTAAATTTGGATTTTATTAAAATCTAAATATTTTTACTTCGAAAATTGCCCTGGATCAGTTGGAATTCGAGAATTACCATAACTGAAAGAAATATGTAAATTCAACTTAATATTATTTATAATATATTCGAATATGCTCGATGTAGTGCATGCTATACATCTGCCGCGAATAAGTCATAAAATGGTAGTTATATATACTTACTTTTCCGGATCAACAAGTTTTAATAATGTTCCAATCAATTGACCAGTATAGTCGGCATATGAATTAACTGTTGCGCGTATATCTTTTGAAAGACTTGGAATTCCAGCACAAATATCACGAGCAAAATTTAAATCGTTTACTAATTTAATATTACTATTGGATATTGAAGAATAACAATTAATTTTATTGTACAATCTACATGTTAAATATTTTGATGAATTTGGTAAAAAATCAGGTGAGAAAATATATCATTTACTTTCTTGTATTCTGGCTGGCTATTGAATTCGGATCATACTTCTTGAGATGGTCTAAATCCTGAACCTGTTCCTTGTCTTCTAAATTTACATCAAAACGTTTTACAATATCAGCTTCCAAAACTGATAAGAGTATCATTGCATTTTGTTCCGGAATTTTTTGTAGGTCATTTGTCTTGTACGCATGGTTATCAGATTCTGCACTGTGAAAATTCAGTTAAAATTAAAAATCACACAATATATTCTAAAATCTCCTCTTAAACCTTTTTCGAAATTCCAACAAATATTTTTTGAAATTATCGGAGAATTAGAATTTTAACAATTCAATCTAGATCACATTGTAGCTATCGTAAATCTACTGTAAATTGAAAGCTTAGGTAAAGGAAGAATGCTTGTAGGGTGGGGATTGAGTTACACCAGAAAACTTGAATCATCTGGTGTAAATTTCGGAGGGGGAGTCCAAATCCTAATTTTAAAAAGGATGGGGCACAGAAATTTAGCCTTGATAAAGAGTAAATCACACTTTTATGTAAAAAAAAAAATAGATCTTTCCAAAGGTGTTCATTTAGTTTTCAAAATATAGGATGTGGAACCGTCTTTAGGAATAGCCAGCTGATGTTCATCCGTCCCTACAAACGGAATCTGAATCCCTTTGGGAGTAGTCATCTGATGGCTGAAGCTTTTAAATTACTCCAACCCCACCCTGCAAGCATCCCCTTGCTTTCGTAAATAACGAACACTTCGTATATTTTTATATTATTATCTTGCATTTCAAACCTTTTCAGTGATTTTCTCCATTCCGAATTGAATGAACGCAACGCATCATACAATGAGTCCATTAGAATATCAATTTTTTTCTGTATTTCTTGATATCCCTGCCTTAAATAAAAGCAACATATGATAAGTATTTTACAAGAAATATATAAATATTAATTCTTTTGCTTGTGACTTACAATTCATAAAATTTAGTTGCTGAAATATTGTTTATGTCACGAATCAACTTGACTTGTTCGAGAATATCATTTGTTCTAAAGAAAGAGTGATAAGTACAATAATAGCAACAAACTCCATCATTATACATATCAAACAAAATCCGTCATTCCGTTAATTTAAGACTAAAGTAGTACTTACATATAAAGTCTAATATTCTCTGCTTTTGCTCCATTTTTAAATTTTTGATTTTCAGTTTTTTGATATTGTAAACCTTTTTCGAGAAGGTCATGGATATCGAGTTGATGTAAAAAGTCACTGTGTGTGTGTATGTGAGAATACGTATATTTAAATTAAAACCATTTTATCGAGACCATATTTTTCTATTTGAACTATTTTTATTTAATTTTTTCAAATACATACATTAGAATTTCTTTATTATCAGCTGCAATTTTATGTGTTTGTAATCTTAAAAGTAAATGTTAAATGTTAATACATATTTCATTTTTAGGAATATTGAAGTTCTTTAAGAGTATTTTATATAACAAAGTTCTATGAATTATTCAAATTTATTTTAATAAAATTCTTAATGATTGGAATTCAATTGAATTTCTCTTATATACGCTATTTTTTTCTGGGGCGAGTAATTCGCCGAAAAGTAATTCAGAAAAAATTATCTTTTAAACATTTTTTGGTTGTGCAATCTATTTTTGTTTTACGTAATAAGGTTCAAGGTCCATGACCAAGAGCCAAAGTTCAAAAGTCAAATCAGGGATGCTTATCCCTTAATTTTTTTAGGGCTTCGGTTCTGACGGTTCGATTCTTATCAGATAAAATTAGGGGTACGGTTCTAGGCGTTCGGTTCTTGTAAAAGAAGTGAGGGGTTCGGTTGTGAAGTCAAAAAAATTGTAAAAAGCGAGGATTTTACAGAAATGCATATAATAGCGGCAAAAATTGAAAAGAAGTTCAGTTCAGTAAAATTAAAAGGATGATTCTGTTACAAGGTTCGGTTTTGAAGACGAAAAAGCTGCGATTCTTGAGGTTGGAGGGCAGTTCGGTTCGATCCGCTTCCCTGGGTCAAATAATTGTTTTTCCTTTCAATTTTCTCGAAAGCTAGTAGGTCGCAATCAGAATAAAATTAGAAAAATAAGTTTAGAGGCCTTGCTTTGTTATCCTCTTGTCACCGAGTGAAAATACTTGTCTAGTTTATGTAACAAGTATACGTCTATATGTTTAGTTGTCAAGGTCACATTAATGGTTAATTATCCACTTATAAGTATTTATATCTTCATTTTAAATGGAGCTGCTTTAGACCGCACTGACCAGTGAATATTTATTTTAACACGTTGGTTTAACATAAATTTCATAATAATTATTTATGACCAGGAACTTCATTTGAGTTCGAATAAAACAAAAAGTAATTCCTATATTTATAAAAAAGACATTTATAATAAAATTATAAAAATGTAACTTACTCATTTTTAAGATTTGAATCAGGTTCATTCTTTAGCAAATTTAATATTTTCTTATTTGCCAGTCCATTTAATTCATTAACTATTCGATCGATTCTGTTGTGAATTAACAAGAGATGTAGTACATAATTATTTAAACTTATAATAATGTATTTGTTTTTCAAAAATTCTGGTTATAATCGTTAAATGCTTGATGAAAAGATTAATGATTTTTATTAAAAATTAAATATTACTGTTTTTTATCTTTAGGATTGGCCTTCAAAGCCTTAGCAATATTACGGGCATTGTTCAATGTTAATATGATGCGAGAGTTGCTGAAAATTGTTTAAATTTATTTCAACAATTCGTTATGTATAAATTTTCTACAAATTGAATTCAACTTTCATACATAAACTAAATTACAATAAGAATGTTTACCTCGTCTTGGAAATATCTCTTTCAAAAGGTTTTTGTCCTTTATTATGGGTTTCTCGGGCTTTAAGCATTACGTCAATATTATATTTCAATTTTTTTAAATTAACGAAACTTATCTCTTCGGTTGAAATTGAATTGGCGGCATTTTCAATTAGTTTGGGATTTTTTGCTGTATTTGGATGTGCTTTTCGATCAATTAGTTTCTGCATTAAATCTTGCAAGCTAAGTATTGTTTAAAAATGAATATAACATGAATTAACAATTTTTTTTTTGAAGAATAATCGTACCTAGATTGAAATTGATCGTGGTGATTGCTGTTGTCTCCTTTTTTCGCTCTTTTATCTGCTTTTTCTGCTTTTTTGATAGCCTTGGGATCTTTTGGTGGCTCTGGTTGTTTTGAATCTTTCGCATCCGATTTTTCCTTATCACCGTCTGCATTATTAGCGGTCTTATCTTCTTCTTCTTCGGATTTTTTTCGTTTTGGTTGAAAGCCCCTTTCCATTTGCATTAAAATTCGTTTATTGGATTTATCGGGCTTAGAAATTCTTGGTCTATGGTTTTAGTGATATTAAAAATATATATATTACAGTAGTGGAATGAGTTCAATTAAAAGAATATACAGCGAAAAGTGATTAGTTTAATTATGAGATCAATATTTTTAACAGAAATATGTTTTAGAATTTTAAAATAAATGACATACTTGTTACCACCTCCTCCACCTCCACGATTACCAGCATCACAAATACCAAAGATAATCTATGAGTATATAAAACAATTTATTTAGAAGAGACGCACAGATTGGTTTATGGTTAATTTGTAAGTTAAACATTTAGTAATTTTTAATCGTGCATTGATTAAAGTAACCTCCAAACGAGCAAAAAAAAAATGCACTACAGAAAATTGGGATAGACTTTACTCAGTCACATGGTACGTAGACATACGTACATAACATATGACTAAAATAAATCAATCACAAATCTCTCCCGTGCCACCATGGTAACTATTGTTAAAGATAGTTAAGATATCGTTAAGCGATAATTATCGATTGACATCGATTGACAACAAAATCAAATCGTTACAAACGTGGCAAAACGTGACCAATAAGTGACGCATAGATAACGACGTGGTTGATCGGGCTGTAATTATATTATGCAGTCATTTTCTGCAATATGTGGAGATTACCTTAGCTAGCCTTAAGAGAAACATTGTTAAACTGAAAACTTATCAATTAATAAGTAAGTAATTTAAAATCGCTATAAAATAAAACTGAATACGATATTTTTTGATTCAAATAAAATAATTTATACTTTAGGACACACTCGATAAATACTAATTACTACTTAGCTAATTCGGATTGATGACAATTTCATTAGAAAATTTAAAATCATCATTTTTTTTTTATCTCTTTATACTGTTTTCAATTAAACGTAATTGGATAGGTTTTTATAAAAGTCTACCATAACTTTTTTTAATTTTAAAAACGAACCTGAATTAAAACCAATATCACAAACACTTTTTGCTTAGTCAAATTCATTTTCATTCCTGTTGGTGAACTTAGTTTAAAATTTGTGGAATTAATGGCATGCACTTTTTTTTTTTTCGTCCTTACACCACCGCGATTGGAAGCAATGAATAAACTGTTAATAAAGTTTAATCATTAGGAACTTTTTATACCATTTGGTTACCCATTGAACATATATATGCAACATATATACTTACTTACTTTCTAATTTACTCTTTTGTCTTGTTTTTCTTCTTATCAACTTACATTTAATGCACACACCTTATGGTATTTATGTGTTTAAATGAAATGAAAGAGATGAAAGTTTTTATAGTGAGTATACAAGATAAAATGAAACGAAAGTCATATCATATGTATTCAAGATGCGTAGGTAGATTCTATGCATTTTGTATTGTGTTAGGTAGTTAGAATATTGAAGTATAATAGTAGTTTCAGGTTTCAACTATCTGACCATGAATTTATAATAATATTTAACGGAAATGCTCTAATTCAATTTAGCAAGGATGCCTTTACTGATTATAAGTACAGTTTTTATATCGATACATAATAGTTATGAGTTGCAATAAAGATCTGTATATTTATTCTTCCAGCATGAGCGTTGACGATAGTTGAATGACGTCAATTCTTTTCTTTAATTATTTGTTTAAAAATATGAAATTAAAAAAAAAAATTATTATGTATTATTCTGCGTGCACTTCATAGTTAATATTTAATTTAATTAGTGGGGTATCTGTTATCATTTTACACGATTAATATCACAGACATATATTCATACGTTAAGTAGAGAAAAAAAATTATTACAGAAAATGATTCTCAACAAATCATACGTAAAAGTGTTCTTTTATTAAAAATTCAACTATTAAGAAGGCAATCTCAGCGATAGATGCTCATCTGCAGTACAATCCATAAATATAATAATTAAAAAAGATCAAACTATTACGTTATCCTTAACAATATGAGTTTTTAGTTTTGATTTTTAAATTAAAAATGCCGTTTTTTATTATTTTTTTTCGTTAGATTTTTTAGCATTTATTAAAAAAAAAGGGCCATCCACGGACGTCCGCGGACACGGACACATTTTTTGATCGCGGACACGGACATAGAAAAAAAAATAATAATTGGTCTAAACATTCATACCAAAAGATAAAAGAGCTGAGGTGTTTGAACTGAAAAAGTTACTAACTATAATAGTAATGAAAACACAATGCATAGTGTATACGAACCCTTTCATTCATCACAGTAATTATTTATTGTTAAATTTATAATTAATAATAATAAAAAATCATAATTAATTAATTAATTAATTAATGTAGATCATTTTTAGATGATTTTTAAATGACGCAGAGACAAAATATACACTTGTATATTTGAAAATAGTTTTTATTTAAAAGAAAACATTACAATAACTTAAAGTTTTCCATTGGTGTCATACCCAATCCATAATAAATAATTATTTCAGTATATACAATTATACATATAAGTATGAGTAAGAGTATATGTTGCTTTTCTTTTTACATAATTTTACAAATTAGAATATAATTTTATATATATACTCAAAAAAGCTGTTAGCTCTTATATATGTGTTCAGGGTTAATGAATTCATTTAGATACTTATTATATATTGTTATATGATATGATAATAGTTATATACTCGTAAATATAAAACAGTATTGTGAGTGTAAAATGTTGATATATTATTTTGTTTCTTTCATCATGTAAGTAAGTAAGTATGTGGTATACCTTAAAACGTAGATTTCCAAAGTTTTATTTTAAGATTTTCATATGTTTTAAACACTCAGTATATGTAATACCTCTGCAATATAATACCAGATTGAATGGAGGTGGTAATGTCAAATAACTATGAAGTGAGGGTTGGGTATATATTCAAAATCATTCAAAATGGCGTTCGTTTCAATGGAAATCTCTTGCGGATGAATATAGTTTTTTTTTTTATTTCATATTAGTGTGGGTCTAAATAGATGAAGCAAAACTATCGCATTCGCATTTCTAAATCATCATCACCATCATCATCATCAAACTAAAACGACTTAATGCCTTTCGGCGTAAGGTCTTTTAATCATAACTTCAAAACTTAATCATTTAATATCAAATCTCTATAGATAGAGATATCTCAATTAAGTCCTCTTTCTAAAACAAAATACAGAAAAGAAAAAATTACAATGCTGTTTTATTGGTTGTGAATGTAAAAGTAAGTACTTATACTTAATAATATTTGTTATTTGACATAAGAACCTTTTCTTAAACCGATATCCTAGTGATATGTAAGTAAAAGTATATGTTGAACTAAATGTACGCTTTATACTAAAAATCTAATTTTAACTTTATACTTACATATCTAATGTTTTAAATATTTACTCTTCCCATCAGCGTAAACGGCATAAACATTTTTATACACAATTATAAAAATTAATATGGCACTGTTCAAATATTACGTAACGCTTTGAGGGGGAGAGTTTTACGCTTCATATAAAAGAGAAAAAAGTTTCATATAAAAAATGTTACGATGGGGAGGGGGAGAGTCTAAAACAAACCAAAAGCGCGTTACGTAATATATGAACAGCGCCTAATCTATTATGAAAGTAATGACTGTGTAAATGTGTGTGTTTAATAAATAGACCTCTAGCAACAAATATGATAATAGAAAGTGATAATGGCCCAATTAAAACACAAATCAAATACTTATCTATTATGTATTAATATATATTGCCATATTAAATACCTACCTACACATACACCTAAATAATAATAGAACTAAAGTATCATAATATTTATAGGAACACTTAATATTTGAGAAAATAACAAAACAAAAAAAAAAATTTACATAACATAACTTCCGCGTTTATTTTTACATTTTTATTGTTGTTGATAACTGTTTTCATTTTTAGGACAAGCGATATTTTTTATAAATTTCAATGATTAAATACTTCTTATGGCACCTGGCTTATTACGATTGACAATGACATTGATAATTGATAAGAACATTTAAATTGTTGCATCTTGAGCGGATGAATAGCATGGTAACATTTGATGATACTAAATGATTTTCCAACGAAACATGAACTAATATTCTATATTATTAAAAAAAAATCCTAATAATGCGAATGTAATCACATTAAATTTAATGGCATGACTCAAAAATAATATGATTTTTCTTTTCTAAAAAAAAACTACTCTAAATGTTTTTAGGGGGTTGTTTTAGGGATATAATTGTGTAGGCGGAGAAAAGTTTCACCGTCAAAAGTAAGTTAAAGTTGCAAGGAACCATATTTAAGAACCTTAATTTTAACCTAATGATAGTATATCGAAAATTTCTATTTGTGATAGTAGTGCAACTTACATTCCATCTCCATTATCCAGGTAAATTTTGGTCTGAACATTTATTCTTTCAACTATAAGTAATTTACTTTACCGTGGTGCGTATCAACATTGGGAGAGTAAATTTGTGAAATAATTGTATTTATGCCTCACAAGAATCACGTAAATACAATTAATTTTAGTAATAATATGTAATAATAATTGCTTGCCAATTGCACAACCGCACATGCATATCAAACGACGATCGATGAGTATACATATTATGCGAGCTAAGTAACCTATCCGGATAATGGAGATGGCGATGTTAGTGCTACCCACTTTGTACCAGTGACCCGATTTTCCAATCAGCCATTTAGTATAAGTATTTGGTTCTATGCTGAAGTATTTTTAATGTAATACAAAATCAAACACAAGGCATGTAAAAAAAGCTTTCATGATTTCAAATATATATATATATACTAGCTGAAAGCTCGCTTTCGCTAGGATGCTCGCTACGCTCACATCGCACAACCAAAGCAGGCTACGCCTGCTATT